>JAREIK010003157.1:37448-75772 GCA_029783825.1 Sapria himalayana | reverse complement strand
TAATCTATCTATTTTTCAATCTATATATATGTCTATTTGTCTATCTGACTATCTATCTATCTATCAATATCTTTATAAGTTTATATGTATATGTCAGCTATCAGTCAATCTGTCATTCTATCTATTTGTCTATCATTTATCAGTATAATTTTTCTATCTGTCTAATTATCTATCAGCCTATCTATCAATCTATCATCTATTATTTTGTCCATATATATATTTGTCTATCTGTTTATCTTCAATTTGTATATCTCTCTATATGTCTATCTATCTTTCTCTTCTATCTATCAATCTGCCTATCTATGTATTGTCTATACATCTATCTGTCTTCATTATATGTCTATTTCTTTATATATCTATCTAACTCTTTATATGTTTATATCTCTTTCTATCTATCTGTCTATCTATAAATCTGTCTATCTTTCTATCTATCTATCTGTCATCATCTATCTACGATATTTTTGTCTATTTGTCTATCTATCTTATATTTAGTTTGTTTATCTATTTATCTATCTATCTATATATCTATCATCCTTTTTGTATTTATATCTTTATGTCTATATGTCTATCTATCTATCTATCTATTTATCTTTTTGTCTACCTGTCTATCTATCTATTTGACTATCTGACTATATGCCTATCTTCATATCTATCTATAAGTTTATAAGTCTATATGTCTATCTTTCAAACTGTAAATTCATCTATCTATTTTTTTTCTATCATTTGTCTATATGTCTATCTTTTGTCTATTTATTTTCTATATTTCTATCTGTCTAATTGTATATCTATCTATCTATCTATCAAACTATCTATGTATCTATATGTCTCTCTATCTATTTGTCTATTTGTTTATCTGTTTGGTTGTCTCTCTGTAAACTAACTATTTGTCTATCTATCTCTTTGTCTATCTTTTTATCTATCTATATATCTTTCTATCTATCTCTCTCTCTATCAATCTATCTATCTATGAGTTTATCTATATATTTATTTATCTAACTATCTGAAAATCTATCTAATTATCTATCTATCTTACTATCTGTCTATTTGCATATCCATGTATCTATTTTCTATTTAATTTTATATCTGTCTATCTATCAATACATCTATAAGTTTATTTGTCTATTTGTCTAACTATCTTTATATCTATCTATTTATCTCTATATCTATCTAACTATCTAACTGTCTATCTGTCTATTTATCTATCTATCTATATATTTATTTATATGTACATCTATCTATCGATATATATATATATATATATATCTATCTATCTCTCAATCTGTCAATATGACTATCTATCTATCTATCTATATATCTATCTATATATCTATCTATATACTTATGTATTTATCTATCTCACTATTATTTGCCTATGTACCTATCTGCCAATCTGCATATCTACAAGCTTATCTGCTTTTCTATCTATCAATCTAATTATATATTTATTTATTTATCTATCTATCTGAGTATCTGTGTATCTGTCATTTTATATATGTATTTTTTGGTCTACCTATCAATATGTGTATCTGTCTATTTGTCTATAAATCTATTTATGTAAATGTCCATCTATCTATCTATATGTCTATCTATCTATTTGTCTATGTGTTTATCTATCTAGCTATCTATCTGTCTACTTGTCTGTCTATCTATCTATCTGCCCATCTTCTGAAAAATCTATAAATTTATAAGTCTATATGTCTATCTATCTATATAACTATATATCTATCTATCGATTCATTTATCTTCCTATCTATTTATTGTATATCTTTCTATTTGTCTAATTGTCTATATGTCTATCTATCTATTTATCTATCTATCTATCTAGATATCTATCTATCTATTTGTATATCTGTCAATCTGTCTGTCTATCTATTTATATATCTGTTTATATATCTGTCTCTCTGTCTATCTGACTATTTGCCTATCTGTCTATTTGTCTATCTTCCTATCTATATATTTATCTATTTATCTATCTATCTATTTATCTAACTATCTGACTATCTATTTATTGTCTATCTATCTATCTAACTATCTTACTATCTATCTATCTTTCTATCTAGGTATCTATCTTTCTGTTTATTAGTATATCTGTATATCTATCTAACTAACTAACTATCTATCTGTCTATTTATCTATCTATGTATCTATCTATCTATCTGTCTGTCTACCTGTCTATCTATTTATCTATCTATCTAAAAATCTGTCTATATGTCTATCTTTCTATCAAACTATCTATATATCTATATATCTATCTATCTATCTATCTATTTATCTGTCTAACTATATATATGCCTATAAACATTTCTACCAAAATGCATATCTACTTATCTAACTATCTGATTACCTTTGTAATTATTTATCTCTTTCTATCTATCTGTCAATCAAACTATCTGTATATCTATCATTTTTTCTATGTATTTTTTTGTCTATCTGTCTATTTATCTATTTCTATATCAATATGTATATATATCTATCTGTCTATATATCTATCTATCTTTTATCAATATGTCTATCTATGTATATGTCTATATGTCTTTCTATCTATCTGTCTATCTATCTATCTATCTGCCTGTCTCTCTCTTCTGTCTATCTATAAATGTCTTTATGTCTCTCTATCTATATCTCTATATGTCTATTTGTTTATCTATCTATCTATTTGTCAATCTGTCTATATATCTATCTGTCTATCTTTCTTTCTATTCATCTATCTATCTGTCTATTTATCTATCTATCTATATGTCTATTTTTCTTTCTATCTATCTATGTATCTATCTATCTATCGATCTGCCTATCTATCTATCTATCGATATGTAAATTTTTTTATATATCAATCTATCTTTCTTTTAGTCTATATATCTATCTTTGTGTCTATCTGTCTATCTATTTATCTGTCTATCTATCTATGTATCGATCTGTATATATGTCTATCTATCGATCTGTCTAACTATATATATATATATCTATCTATCTCTCTCTCTATCTATCATTCTATTTTTTATCTATTTATCTATTTATCTGTCAACATATCTATGTATCTATCTAACTATCTATCTATTTGTCTATCTGACTATCTATCTGACTATCTGACTATATATCTATATGTCTATTTATTTACCTTCCTTTTTGTCTTTCTATTAATCTATCTATCTATTTTCCTATCTGTCAATCTGTCTATCTGATAATCTGACTATCTATCTAATATGTCTATATGTGTATATGTCTTTCTTTATATCTATCTATCTATCTATCTGTATACCTATCTATATATCTATTTATTTATATTTATATCTGTCTAAATATCTTTTGTTTTATATATTTGTCTATCTATCTACCAATATGCCTATCTTTATATCTATCTATATATCTAACTCTCTATTTTTTTGTCTATCTATCTATGTGACTACCTATCTATCTCTTTATCTACCTATCTTTCTATCTATTTATCTATTTATCTATCAATCAATCTATCTATCTATCTATCTTTCTATTATCTTTCTATCTATTTATCTATATGTCTATATGTCCAATGGTTTATCTGATTATCTGACTATCATGCTATCAATATATCTATCTACCTTTCTGTCTATCTCTCGATCTATCTATATGTCTATTTGACTATCTCTCTATATGCCTATGTGTCTTCTATCTATCTCTATATGTGTTTATATATCTATTTGTCTTTCTGTCTATTTGTCAATCTATCTATATTTCTATTTCTGTTTTTCTCTATCTATCTATCTTTCTAAATGTATATCTGTATATCTATCTCCCTATCTGTCTATCAATCTATTTGTCTATCTTTCTATTTGCATATCTGCCTATTAGCCAATCTGTCTATCTATCTATCTTTATATCTGTTTATCTATCAATCTTTCTATCTATCTATATGTCTACGTGTCTATTTATCTATATATAGACTTGTCTATTTGTCTATCTTTCTATCTGTTTGAGTATATATCTTTCTATATTAGTTATTTATCTATTAATAATTCTATCTATATGTGTATATGTTTATATAATATATGTGTGTGTGTGTGTGTGTGTGTATATCTATCTATCTATCTTTCTATCTACCTATCTGTCTAACTATCTATCTATATATCAATCAATATATCTATTTATCTATCTATCTATTTGGCTATTTATCTATCTATCTATCTATGTGTCTATCTGACTATATATCTATCGATCATTCTATCTATCTGTCTATCTGTTTATATATCTATTTGTCCATCTATTTATTTATCTAACGATATATCAATTTATCTATATGTCTATCTGTCTATCTGTCTACTTGTCTATTAATGTATCTATCTATTTGTCTATTTATGTATCTATCTATTTGTCTATCTAACAATCTTTCTATCTATCTGTCAATCTATCTATCTACCTATCTCTCTATAAGTCTATATGACTATTTGTCTAGCTATTTATATTACTATCTGGTTATTTGTCTATCTATCTATATATATTTGTGACATTCTATCTTTTTATCTATCTATGTATCTGTCTATCTATTACCTATTTGTATATCTGTCTATCTATGTATCTTTCTATCTATCTATATGTCCATCTATCTACCCGTCTAACTATATATGTGTCTATCTAAATATCTATTTAGATATCTGTCTATTTTTCAATCTGTAAATCTGTCTACCTATCTATTTTTCAATCTGTTTATATATCAATATGTCTATAAAGTCTATTTGTATATTAATACTATCTTTTTATCTATCTGCTATCTATTTAACTATCTATTTGTCTATGTGTATATCTTTGTATCTATCTATCTATCTATTTGCCTATCTTTCAATTTGCCTATCTACATATGTGGCTATCTATCTATCTATCTTTCTATCCGTCTATCTGTCTATATGACACATTCTATTTGTTTATCAGTCTATTTGTCTATCTCTCTATATGTTTATCATTCTTCCTATCAATATGTCCATATATTTATTTGTCAATTTATCTATCTATCTATCTATCTATATCTGTGTATCTATCTATCTATGTATTTGTATTATTATCTATCAGCATATCTATCAATCTATATATCTACATATCTACCTAAATGTTGATCTATCTATCCGTCTATCTATCTATCTATCTATCTATCCGTCTATCTATCTATTTATCTCTCTATCTATCTATCTTTCTATCTATCTATCTATCTAACTATACGTCTATCATTCTATCTTTCTATCTATCTATCTTTCTATTTGTCTCTATATCTATATGTCTATGTATCTATCTATCTATCTATCTATCTATTTGTCTATCAGTTAATTTATCAATATGTATAACTTCTATCCATCTATTTATTTATCTGTCTACTATATGTCTATTTGTCTGACTATCTATTTATCTGTATATCTGTCTATCTATCTATCTATCAACCTATCTACCTATCTACCTATTTGCCTATTTATCTATCTATCTATCTATCTGTTTATCTATAAAACTATCTATATGCCTATCTTTCAATGTATTTATGTATATGTCTATCCTTATAACTATTTATCTATTTATCTTTCTATCTATTTATCTGTATATCTTTCTATCTATATTTCTATGTAACTATACACACACACACACACACACACACACACATGTATATATATTATATCTATTTATGTATCTATCCATATATCTATTTATCAATCAATCAATCAATAAATAAATCAAGCTATCTATCTATCTAACTATTTAATTTTATATCTATCTATATATCTATCTCAATATATATACATATACATACATACATACATACATATATATATATATTTATTTATTTATTTATATTTATATTTATATTTATATTTATATTTATATCTATCTATCTATAGCTCTTCTTGGCTATCTTGCTATCGATCTATCTATTAATAAATCAATATATCTGTTTGTCTTTCTATTTATCTATCTAACTCTCTCTCGCTCTCTCTACATGTCTATCTGTCTATCTATATATCTCTCTATCTGTCAATCAATCAATCAAACTATATATCTGGCTATTGGCTAATTGTCTATCTATCAATTTATTTATTTATCTATCTATCTATCTGTCAATTTATCTATCTATTTATATGTCTATTTGTCTATAATGCTATATGTCTATCTATATATTAATCTATCTATCTTTTGTCTATATGTCTATCTCTTAATATGGTTATCTATGTATCAATTTGTCTGTCTGTTAATCTGTCTATCTAGCTATTTGTCAATCTCTCTATCTCTTCTATCTATCTATTTATCTATCTATTTATCTATCTCTCTTTGTATATGTTTATCTATATATATAAATCTATTTAGATATTTGTCTATGTATCTTTTTATCTTCCATCTATATGTCAATCAATCTTCTATATATCTATTTATCTGCTCTATCTATTTGTTTATCTATTTGTTAATCTATCTGCCTATCTATTTGTCTATCTGTATATATATCTATCTGTCTATCTGTCTGTCTATTTATCCATCTATATATCTATTTGTCTATATTTATATCTGTTTATTTTCTATCTATCTATCGGTCTATTTATCTATCAACTATCTATCTATCTGCCTATATATCTGTCTATCTATCTGTCTAAATTTATATTTGTCTATCTTTATATCTATCTATATGTCCATCTATCTATCTATCTATCCACCCTTCCATCTATTTATCTATATATTTGTCTATCTGTCTATATGTATATCTATCTATCTATCCATCAATATATATATATATATATATATATATTTATTTATTTATTTATATATCTATACATCTGTCTATTTATCTATCTTTATATATATCTATCTGTCTATCTATTTATTTGTCTATCTGTCTATCTATTTGACTATCTAACTATCTGTCTATTTGTCTATCTATCTATAAGTCCTTCTGTCTATCTATCTATAAGTCATTTTGTCTATCTATCTATATGTCTAACTGTCTATCTATCTATCTAACTATATCTATCTATATGTGTATCTGTCTATCTATCTTTCTATCTTCCTATCTGCATATCTACCTATTTTCCTATCTGTCTATCTAACTAGTTGTCTATCTTTCTAATATATATCTATCTGTCTATTTGACTATCTGTCTATATGTCATTTTGTCTATGTATCTTTCTGTCTACATCTCTATATATTTATCTGTCTATTTGTCTATCTATCTATATGTCTATATGTATATCTATCTATTTGTCTATATGTCAATCTATCTTTCTATCTATATGTCTATATATATATATCTGTCCATATGTTCATCTATCAATTAGTCTATCTATCTATCTATATGACTCTTTTTATATGTCTATCTATCTATCTACCTATGTATATGTCTATATGTCTATCAGTATAACTATCTATCTATTTATCTAACTTTCTGTTTATTGGTCTATCTATTAATCTTTCTTTCTATTTATTTATTTTTCTGAATATATATATATATATATATATATATATATATATATATATATATATATAATCTATGTATCTTTCTATCTCACAACAAAAAAAAATCCCATATAGCTAGGGAAAATTCCCTAGCTAAATGGGCATTTTCGTCGCTAAATGGGATATAGTGACGAATTACTGACGAATCGATTCCCTATCTAAAGTGCTTTTTGTTAAAATTTAACAACGGAAAAATCACTTGCTAAAAAAGACAAATTCCCTAGCTAAATTAGCAAAATAAATGAGATATTTCATCGCTAAAAAAAATAACGACACATGATTCCCTAGCTAAAGTGGTGTTCTATAAATTTTAGCGACGGATATAGTCCCTAGCTAAATGAATTTAGCGACGGAAAATCCATCGCAAATTTTAATATTTTCCTAGCTAAATTAGCTAGAGAAAATTCTCTAGCTAAATTAGATAGGAATTTTTCCCTTGCTAATTTAGCGAGGTATTTTACCCTAGATATTTTAATTTCAAAATTAATTTTAGAATTTAAATTAAATTAAAATTTTTTAATTAAATAATTTAAAATTTTTATATCAAATTGAAAAAAAAATTGAAACCATAAATAATTTATAATAAATAAAAAATAAAATCATTTAATATCTTATTCTAATTAAATATTTTACATAATTGAAACAAAAAAATAACAAAAATTTATTTCATTTTATTAATCAATGTATCTATCGACTATGCATAAAGTATAATATATCCATTCATTGACGTTGCTTTCTCTCCTTCTGCTCCTCCGATCATCATTTTTCTACTACGACAAAATTGTCCGAGTCATGGCACGTAATGTCTAGTGAATAATCTCATCACTTATAAAAGCTTTATATGAGGAATAATGTGGTATCATATCTGTCAAAAATTTAAACCACTCAGTCAAATTTTAAAAAAAGTTATGTTTTGATACATATATAATTCTGTAGTATATATGTAAATATATACTAACATTTCACTCATACATATATTACTATAGTATATGTACATAAAAATAGCAGTATTATGTGTACATATAAACTGAGTACAATTATACTCAGTATATATGTTCATAAAATACTACAGTATTATATGTACATATTTACTGACTTTATTTGTACGTATATATCTCATTTGGTGTTGTTGCTGCTACTCCCGCTGCCTCTGCTGCCGCTGCTGCTATCACTACCAATACCACCACTACTGTCGCCACCGATGCTGCTACCTTTGATGCCGCCTCTACCACCGATGTTGCAGCCACCGCTGGCCATTGCCACTGTTGCCGCTGCTACCGCCATCGTCGCTACTGCCACTGCCACTGTATTGTTACTTCCGATGCTGTTGCTACTTTTGGTGCAGCCACTACTACTGCCATTGCTGTCGTTGCTTCTGGTTCAGCCAAAGCTATAGCCACTGCCGCTGCGTCTAATGCTGCTGATACCTCTGATGCTACCGCTGCCTCTTATGCTGCCACTCCCGCCGCTGCTGCCCCCACTATTGTTGCCTCCACCACTACCGCTACTGCTACTTCCGATGCCATCGCTACCACCGATATCGCTGTTACTGCTGCAGATAATAGGTTTGTACATACCTATTATAGGCTAAAACTCTACCCAAAAATTCGGAGACACACAAACATTTTCACAAATATATAAAAATAGTTATTATAGACATGAACAACACAAATTAAAGTTGATTGTCATACAGCTTAAACTAAAATTTAATTAAATAATTTAATAATTTTATATTAAATTTAATAAAGAACAACTATAAATGAAAATTTTAAATTAAACAAAAAAAAATTAATTTAATAACTTATTATAATCCAATATTTTAATAACTAAAAAAATGACAAAAATTATATTAAATCTTAGTAATCAATGTATCTACTGACTATGAATAAAGTATAATCTATCAAAGCATTAACGTTGTTTTCTCTCCCTCTGCTCCTCCGATCACCAACTTTCCATTACGAAAATACTGTCCGAGTCACGGTGTTTAATGTTTGTTGAAATATATTTTCACTTATACAAGCTTCGTATGGGAAACAATGCAGTACCATATCTGTACAAAATTTAAGCTACCAAATAAAATCAAAATAAATAAAAAAAACTATGTCTTGGTAAATATATATTGCTGTAGTAAATATGTACATATATACTAGTATTTCATTCGTATATATATTACTATAGTATATGTACATATAAACTATAGTATTATGCGTCCATATATACTGAGTACATAAATATACTCGATATATATGTACATAAAATACTGTAGTATTATAAGTACGTATATACATACTATATACGTATGTAATTGCCGCATTTATTGTCATTGCAGTTGCTCCCGCTACCACTGCCACTCCTGCCACTACTACCGCTATTGTTGTCTCTACCTCTGCCACTGACGATGCTGCTGTCGATGCTGCTGCCCCTGTAGCCCCGACCGTGGCTGTGGCTGCCGCTACTGCCACTGATGTCGCCTCTACAGCTAATGTCACCTTTGTAGCTAATGTCGCCTCTACTACTATTGTTGCTGCTACCAGTGCTACCACTACTGTCGCCGCTACCTCAGCTATTGCCGCTACAACCACTGCCACTGCTACTACTATGCCGCTACTGCCGCCGCCGCCACTTCCACTACCGCTGCTACCGTCATTGCCATTGCTCCCGGTGCTACCGTAGTAAAAAATAGGCTTTTACATACTTATAATAGGCTAAAACTTTACTGAAAAAATTGAGAGACACAAAGATATATTCACAGATATATAAAAGCAAATATTATAGACATGACCAAACAAAAATTAAAGTTGATTGTCATATAGCTTCAATAAAAATCCAAAAGATGTCTAGCAATTATGTTTAGAGATAAAGAGAGTGCAAAAATAAAATATTTTTAGAATAATAAAGATAAAATAAGCTAGCCCTCTTTTTGATAAAGCTGATATCGGTAAATATGAGACCCATGCACTGGAAGGACCGTGGTAATGTATGAATGCTTTGAACCAGGATTTTTTCTTTAGTCTCACATAATGTGTTCAGCAAAGATTCATAATCTTGTTAATTGGAAAAGCAATGAACAAAACCAGGATAAAAAAAATAAAACCTGCAAAAAAATATCATAATTATTTTCTACACAGACAAAAATAAATAATAGTTCTGATATAATTCACATACTCAATCATCCTTATAATTTGTAAGGAATGCTAACCACTACTGCGAGGATTCGCTACTGGATCTTTGAATGCTATCTGTTGCGCCAATGCCACTAACTATGACTCCATATAGGATATTTGCTGTTGCATTACATTTTTAATTTCTTTCATCTCATAATTCATTTCTTTAATTTCTTGCATTTCTTTCATCAAATTAGTTATCTGCTTGCCCTTCTTTTTCATTTCGGTCTCCATAACTACAATGTGTTCATTTGTTTCCAGTGCTTTTTGTTCGACTGCCTCATCCACTATTGCTGAGATAGATGAATTAGAAGCACGACTGCTACAACAAAATTCCACTCTCTTAGAGCCGATTCCTTACACTCATTGCCTCTTTCGACCTCCTATTATCTCTAAATAAATAGGATCATAGTCAATTAGTTGAAGATCCATATAACCCTCACCTTATTGATGAGGAGTTGTCACACATTCCTCCATTAGATCCTGAGATAAAATAGAGAAAAAAACTATTCTAGATATACAAAAAAATAAAATAAATATTTTGCATTCAAAATAATTTTCATAATGTACGGTAATTTTATAAAATCTAATTAATATAATAATTTCTTACAAGACTTGTTGTCAACATACTGACCATCCACTTTCTTCACATGTATCTTTCTGAAAATCTCATAAAAATTTTGTTTTTGACCCAATTCTCCAGCTTAGAATTTGTTTTTATTAAGTCATAAAAAACAAATGATAAAAAAATTTAACAAAATTAATAAAACCATGCACAGATTTTATTTATTGAACTATTAGGACAACCAAAAAATATAGAAATGTTTAGAATTTTAAATTTGTACCAAATCTCGAGCGTGCTCAATGGTCAACTTTGAACCTCTAGTGTGTCGACAGATTCTTGTGCCTAGTCCAGCTACCTCACTTCATCAATTTTTGCTGGCAATATCTAATTTTTTCTTCACATCAGGCTCCTCTCAATAATTAAGCAACTCCGGCCAGTCTTCCTTGGATATAAAATCAGGTCTTTCTTTCATTTTCTTAAATTTATGGATAAAATCAGAATACCATTGAGCAGCTTTGATCTTCCATAATGTCTTTATCTTTTCATCAAATTTGGGTGCCCATGTGCACTGATTCTATAAATAGACAAATGATGAAAGAATTTATATTAACAACAAGAACATAATTATTTACTGCTTAAATTATAACCAACATAAAAGTTAAGTAATTAGATACTTATTTTTCAATGCTTTTGTTTTGTTATTTTTTAAAAGAAAGTCATTAAAATATGACTATTTTATCGATTCAGAAACTTTCTTCCAGGAGAAAGCTTTAGAATCAGCCATTTTTTTGAAAGCCTTTGTAATTATAGTCGAACACTTGTGAGATGGAATAAAACTATACAAATAAATAAATAATATTGAAAACAAGAAAATCATAATAATATTTAAAAAACCACTACCATTAACATCAATTTTTTTTTCAATTCATTTTTACATATTTTTTTTATCTCTCATCCACAATCACAATTTCTAACTTTACACTGACTGCAGAGGAAGGCATATTATTTGATGATGTCATTGGTATTGTAAATGGGCTAACAATCGGTGTAAAGTATGGGGTAGAAGATATAGATGGATCAAAAGTGTATGTAGGAAGTACAATGGATGGTGGGCTTACATCTGATAAAGGTGATAGTAGAGGTCTCAAAGATGGTGATGGTGATAGAAATGGCGATGGTGATTATGATGTGAAGTCTGTATATGGTGGCTTTGAGATGGTACTGATTATGCAACATGATGTAACCTACTAGATGAATTTGGTTCATTTTTGTGTCCATGTCCACCTCCACCACGGCCACATCATTTAGGCACCATCTACTGTACAAAATAAAAAATAGAACAAAAAATAGGGATATGATGAACAAGCATGCATTTTCGAATAAAACACATTGATAGATTTCAACAAAATATAAAAATACTTAGATAGTTTAAATTTATAATAAAATTATAACAATTTAATTATCGGTATCACGGTCATCCTCTAATGGATCTTCTGATATTTCGTCTGATTCTGATAGAAGTTCGAACTTATCTTCAAATAAAAATTGATAATCTTCAATTTCTATTATGCCACATAAATTTTATAGATCTTCATTTACATTCAAATGCTCAATATTATTTATGTCATCTTCCTGGAATGCCGGTGCAATTTCTAAGTCTGCACTTCTTTTTTTCGATGTTGGTACTTTAAATTTTGATCGAGCTTTGATTTTGCAAATTGCCCACCAATCTCTATTATCACGAGATAAACTCGGGTATGAACAATAATATACTTGAGTGGCTTGAACTACCATAATAAATGGCTCATATTGATTATATTTACGTTTATGGTTAAACTCCACTAACTTATAATCCGAAAGAATCTTTATGCCCACATTTTGTGTAGGATCAAACCACTCACACTTAAATAATACAATCCTATGATTTTTGAGACCAGGATACTCCAACTCAATAACTTCTTTGAGTTGACCATAATAATCAATCTCATCTGCACTATAACCAGAGCCTTTAATACATACACCATGATTCATTGTTATTTTAGAAGAATCGTGCCCGATTGTGTGAAATTTAAATTCCTTAACAAAATACTCAGAATAGGTTGTCACATATCTAAATGGGGCTTTACTTAGATTCTGAATGAAAATATTTTAATCTCCATTTGAAGGATCAATTGCCTGTGACATAAATTAAAATAATTATATTAAAAAATAAAAGATACTAATAAATTAAATAATTCAAAAATATAAAACATAATTATTCTCACGTAATTGTTTGACCAATTCACAAATTCAGTTTCTGGCCTATAATCAATATAATTGCTAGAAATTGCTGGATGCCTATATTTTAACTAATCAATATAATTACTGCACAAATGTAAAAAGAGAAAAATATATATATCAATTTTTAATAATTCATATTAAAGATAAAATTAAACTATGATTAAACCTGCAACCATTTTGGGTAAACATACTCAATATATGGTACAACCTCCTCACAATTAAGTAAAACATAGCTCTAGGTTGCTTCGTACTCTTTATCATTCATACATCTTTTCATTGCTCTTCCAAATGCTATTCCAAGGTTCTTGAAGATAGATAGTTTGTCCACAGAATCATCTTCTACCATCACATAACCTTCATAATTCCACGGCAAATTTCTATTCTTTGTTTTGACATGATCCTCAAAATAATAAGAAAAAAATGATGATGCTTCTTGTACTAAATATGCATTGCAAATTGAACCTTCAACTTTTGTATTGTTTCTAATATTCAATTTCAACTTACGAAGATACCTATATCCATAATGTTAGGTTTCAATTAGATTAAATTACAATAATACTTAAAGTACTAAATAATAAAACACAGTAAATTATATGTATTTACCTTTCAAAAGGATACATCCACCTGAATTGCACTGGCCCTGCAATCCTTGCTTCATATACCAAATGAACTGGCGAATGCTCCATCAAGTCAAAAAAAAACTCGTTGGGAATATTCATTCAAGCTTACAAATAATAAGTCGAATATCATTCTCCAGCCTCACCATGTCATCTATTTTGATTATGGTTGCAGTTAGCTGATTGAAAAACAAACTAAGTTCTGTAAGGACCTTCCAAACACTTAGTGGAAATAATTCATGGAATGCAATTAGTATTAATCTCTGCATAAATATATGATAGTCATGACATTTCATTCCAAATAACTTAAGATTCTTCATATCCACGCATCTACCCATACTTGACAGATATCCACCAGAGAATTTTAAATTTTTAACCCATTCACACAATATGTGTCTACCTTCTTATCAAGTGTGTAGCAAGCTTTAGGAAATTTTTCTGTTTCCTCATTCAGTTTTAATTCAGGATGCCGATAGTAATCATTCAGCACTTGTCTTGATTTTAAAGTGTCTTTTGTTTTTCTGTCTACATTAAGGACATTGTTGAAAACATTGTTAAAAACATTTATTTCAATATGCATTATATCTAAGTTATGACGAATTAAATTGGACTTCCAATAGGGCAAGTCCCAAAATATACTACGTTTCCTCCAGCCAAATAATTTTTTTTATTAGTCCATTACTTCTAGTAGCTTCCTTTTCAATTACCTTCTTCAAATACAAACTCTGAATCTCT
This sequence comes from Sapria himalayana, assembly GCA_029783825.1. NCBI lineage: Eukaryota > Viridiplantae > Streptophyta > Magnoliopsida > Malpighiales > Rafflesiaceae > Sapria > Sapria himalayana. The sequence goes on along the minus strand of JAREIK010003157.1, from coordinate 60,962 downwards.
ATCATAATATCATCTCTCGAATGAACTGCTGGTGAAACTATCATCACAGTTTTATTTTTCCAAAATGCAGTTCTATTTCTTCGAAATGGATGATTCGTAGGTAGAAACTTACGATGATTATCAAACCATGATTATTTACCACTAAATTTAAGGGTAAATGCATCAGAATTTGTCATGCTATACGAGCATGCAAATCATCCTACGAGACTCCAGCCAGACAAGATTGAATATGCAGGAAAGTTACTTACCTCCACATAAGGGCTGCCTGCATAATGAAATTTTGCTTCTTTGAGATATCATATGTATCAACGTCAAAATCCAACAAATGATTTAACTATGTAATAAGAGGCTGTAAGAAAATATTAAGCATGTCTTTCGGATTTTTTGGCCCTAGAACCAATAATGACAAAAATATATTTTGCTCATTCATACACAACCACAGAGGCAAGTTATAAGGTATCACTATCACTGGTCATGTTGAATACTATTGTCCAGATTGCCCAAATAGCTGAAATCCATTAGTGTAGAGACCCAATCACACATTTCGAATTTCTACTGCAAAATCTTGATGTATATAATTAAAATACTTCCAAGTAGGTGAATCTGATGGATGACACATTACCCCTTCTTCAACCTCATGCTCGGAATGCCACGTCATATTATTTGCTGTAGCATTTGATGCATATACTCTCTGTAATCGAGGAATTAATAGAAAATAATAAATCTTAAAGACAACCTTCAATTTTTGTCACGTATCTACAACATGAGGTGCCTTCCTAAATCGAGGATGATCACAAAACTTACAGCTAATTAAATTACTATCACCGCCCCAATATAACATGCATCTATTTAAACAAGAATCAATCTTTTCTGCTGGTAGACCCATTCCTCATAGTAACTTCTTAGTGTTGTAAAAGTTGTTAGTGATCAAATTATTATCTTGAACAATCTCCTTCATCAGTTCTGTCACCTGATCAAATAATTTCTTAGAAATATGATTTTCTGACTTGTTGCTCATTAGTCAAGCCACAAGTGACAATTGTGAATGTGTTTTACAACTAGGCCACAACTCTTTATCTACACCTTTAAGCATTTCATAAAATTTCTGACTTCAGAATTATGTGGTTCATCCATGTAATTCATATTGAAGTCAGCACTAACAGCTTCCGTGATCATTCTATGGTATGTGTTTGATGATTCTTCACCACAAGCAAATAATTCAATAACCTCATTTTGGTCAATATTTAGAGCCATTGTACTTTCCCAATGATAAATCCAAATAAAATAATTTAGCACAAAGTAATATTTATCCAAATGATATCTTATCGTGTTTGCATCACGAAAAAAGATATTCTGACACTTGCGATGATTATATGGACACTTAATTTTTTATCAATCCATTAATCACGATTGACTACATGCAAAATTGATGAAAGTTTCAAGACCAATCAAAAAATCTTTATTCAAAAATCCATTAATAACCCTTCTATACATCTACTGACGATCTGAGCTCATTTTTCCCTGTTTTGTTTTCAAAAAAAAGCCCAATCATTATTTTGAATAAAACATTCTTTTACTTCAAAATATACAAATAATTAAATAAAATTACTTACAGATGAATATTTAAAATTAAATATCGTGAATATCGAGGCAATGCGTTTACAGAATCTACATTAATCGATAAAGTATAGTTAGCATGATAAAGATTAATAGATATAATAGTTATACTAGATATACAGTGCAAAATGCAATAATGCACAAGAAAGGAAAGCAAAAAAAGACATTTATTGTTTGGAGGAGAGGGAGAAGAATAGAGAGAGATAAGGTGGGGAGAGAAGAGGGGCACAGAAATGGAATGATGGGGGGAGGGAGAGAGAGAAGGAGAGAGAGAGGAGGGAGAGAGAGGGGGAAAGAAATGGTGAAAGGGTGAGAGAGGGAAAGAGAGAGAGGAGAGAGAGAGGAAGAGAGAGAGGGAGATAGAGAAAGAGGGAGAAAGAGGGAGAAAGAGGGGGGTGAGAGAGAGAGAACAAGCAAGAAAAGAGAGCGAGAAAAAATAACAAGAGAGAGTGTGACACATAATGAAAAAGAGGAATAGATTGACAGGAAGAATCAGAGAGGGAGAGAGAGAGACACATAGTGAGTGTAGTGTTAGAATGAAAAATTATATAAAAGAAAATAAAATTTCTTCTATATAAACCTATCAAATATTATATCTTTTGTTATACATGAGTTCATATTTGAGCCTAAGGCCTAAAGGCGGGGATTAGGTAAGAGTACGACCCTTATTTATATTATATCATATATGAACCTGATCAACAGACACTCTCATGCTACGTGCTTACATATTATTGATAATATATCTTTTGCCATTTAATTTCAATTAGTTCAACAAATTAATATTATCCCATATATAATTATATGTTAGGATACATATAGTAAATGTAGTTATAAATAGTTACATATAATTAAACATATAATTATATATAGATATATGCATACAAGTATTTATAAGTAAATATAAATAAATGTATACAAAGTTATAAACAATTATATAGATTTACATATATGTATACATATATGTATAGATATATGTATACATAATTAAAAAAAAAGTTATATTTATTTAGATAGAGTTATTTATAGTTATAAGAATATTTATATATAGTTATACACATATAGTTAAACATTGTATTGTATGTTTTTATACATGTAATTATAAATATTGTTACATGTAGTTATACATATAGTTACACGTATAGTTAAACATATATTTATATATGTATGTATATATATTTGTACATATAATTTCATATATTTATACATATAGTTATCTATATATATGGATATACTAAAATACATACATACATACATATATATATATATATATATATATATATATATATATATATATATTCATATGAGTAGTTATATTTAGTTATACATAAATATATAAAAAGTTATAAACAAGTATATAGATTTTATATATTTATGTATATATGTATAAATAGTTAAAAATATAGTTATATTTAAGTATATAAAGTTTTATTTAGTTTTAAAAATATTTATATATAGTTATACACATATAATTAAACATAATGTTGTATGTTGTTATACATCTAATAATAAATATAGTTACATGTGGTTATACATATAGTTACACATATAGTTAAACTTATATTTATACATGTAGGTATATATATTTATTTTATATAATAATAATATATATATACCTATAGTTATGTATAGGTATAGATATAGTAAAATACATTTTTGAATACTAATATATACAAATCTATATTAAATATAAGTTGTAAATTATATATTTAAATATAGTTATGTATAAAGCTTTTATAGTAATAAATATAATAAGATATAATTATTTATAGTTATATGTTATTATACATGAGTATATATCACTATAAATATTTTTATATAGTTAAACATATAGTTATATATAGATATATTCATACAAATAGTTATACATAAATATATAAAGTTATAAATAAATATATAGATTTACATATATGTATACATTCTTACAAATATAGTTATATTTAATTCTATAGAGTGTTATATAGTTATACAATTATTTATATATAGTTATAAAAATATTTACATATAGTCATACAACTTCAACAAATATCTAAAATATGTCAAGCAATGATGCTTAGAGAGAGAGAGATAGAGAAGATATACTATATATCTACAATTTTCCACATGAGCTGGAAGTTACTTTGAATGGTCTTTTACTACTGCTTCTATAGCAAAAAAATGTTCTACTAAAGCATCATAAATTTCTTCCATATATCTGCATGTCCATATATATATATATATAGAGCAAAAATTTGAAGATTAATACATGAAAATGATAAAAAAAGATGATATAAAAAAATAAAACTCAATAATTATTATAATAATAATATATAACTAAAACTCATGCCTTTCCATAATGAATAAAATTGATTGATGAAACTTTACATATCGAGTATTTCCATAAAAGATAAAAAACTGAATAAAATAAATAAAAACACAATATTATAATATTATGAATACGAATTATAAAATGACATTATCATTTATTAAATAAAATAAAAATTCACTTATAGATACAAAAAGAAACTAAAAATCCTCTTAATCTATATGAATCATCTCATCCTAGTATCTCAAGATAAAACAATATAAAAATTCAATATAATTCTCAATAGTTTTGAAATTTTTATTTTTATTTACAACTTATTAATGTTCATTATAATTTATTTTGCTGTATTTTTATGATATGTTACTATTTTTTTTATTATATTGTATTAATGTTATTGAAATTATAATAATTTATATTTATTTTATTAAGATATGAAATAAATTTTAATAATATATGTTATGGACTAAAAATTAATAAGTAAATATGTTTATATCATATTTAACTATAAAAGAGTACTTAAATAAAAGAGTACTCACATATATTCGCTAGTACTATAAATTAATGTTTCATTAATGATACATACATTTCCATAATACTTCTCATATTTTTTATATTTTTTATTACTATCTATTACAAGATACATAAGCCACAAATTTTGTGAAACATAAAATTTAGATTCAAGCTTGTAGTTGTAAGTTACAACTAATAGTTATGGTACTCAACTAATAACTACAATGTTCAACTAACAATTACTATTCATATTTATTAGTTTTTTAAATTGTTTAAAAGAAACATATTGTAGTATAGAGAAATTACCATATGTTAAAAGATGATGTTATTAACACGGTAGGATAAAGGGTGTCTAACGTATGTTGTCATAAGGAGAATACCCTTGTATGGCATGAAATTCATCAACATTACAGAGATACCAAAATTCTTCATAATCCATAATTGTTAATGTGATAATTATAGTTAATATAAATTTGGTAGAAGTTGAATTGTTAGAGTAATAATAAACTGCATTATTATCGTTAAAATCATAAATTGAAGTTAATAAAACCTTTTTTGGTAGAAAAAAATCTATTGTGTTGCATGACATTGTGGGGATCATAAACATTAAAAATTTCTAAATATTTTTAATAGTTTTATATCCTCTATCTAAATCAAAAATGTTATAGTATTAAATATTATACTTTTTTTATCTACCTATCCTTCTCCCAAATACAACCCTTAATTATTATTTGGCTCGTATATAAGCTATGAGGTTTCATGATTAGAATAAGTAAAATTCACATCCCAACATCTGAACAACATGATAAATGATAACACCATGGAAAACTTATGCAACATCTACGAGGATCAGACTCATATTTTCAATGTTAGAGTATTCATCATCTTTTGCTGATCAGTCTACCTTGTTGTTGGTTCGGATTATTATTACCACGATATTTGTTTTTAAAAATATTATTCTTGATAGTAATTATGTACAAAAAAGTTTGGTTCATATATTTTATACTATCTTAGCTTGAGTGTCCATGACACATTGCTATATGTTGATCTTATTATATCAGTATGAAATCATTATTTTAATATTACTAAAACTTGTATCAACAAGTCCACTCATCACTAACACAAGAAAGATCTCAAGGAATCACACACTATGAGACATCTATTGAAGGAATATTGAAATTATTAGAAATATATGTGTTTTATTTCAAGAAGCATAAATATGAAGTTATTATGTTTGAGATAATTTTGAGATAAATTTAATTTACATAATGTTAGATACATGGTAAATATAAATCTTTATACACACACACACACTCACTCACTCACCAACTCACTCACTCACACAATGAAAATCTTTGTTGAAGATAAGTGAAACCATAATAATATAAATGAATCATGTAGAAAAATGACAATAAAATCTATTAAAAAATTAAAGAGAATAGTTATTTTTATATCATATGTTGACTTACAAGCTTATCACATACTTACTTGCATGAATATCATGTGTTAGTATGTATGATTTTCATGGCTTGGCTTATATGAGTGATAAGTATTGATTATGTGCTTACTATGTGTTCTCGTGCATTAATGACAAGTGCTTGAAGGTGTGCTTGTTATATGATGATGTGTATACATGCCAAGGATTGACTTGACATGTGAAAGCTATGTGTTGGCTTACTAAATGTTGCATCAAAAATTAAAATACTTGGAATCTTGCCTATAAATAAAAGTGATTTTGGGTTCTTAGTACAAAACAACACATATCATGAGAACATTTCAAAGTGAATTGAGAAACTCTTGCTCAAGTATTTTCTATTACATGTGTGAATTTTATTGAGTTTTCTAGATGTTGGTAGAATAGTTCAAACTGGTTCAATCGAGTATAATCAGTTTAATTTAATTTGACATGCTAATATATTATTTTATTATTTTTTTTATTTTTTTATTTTTTTTATTTTATTTATTTTATTTATATTAATTTTTTTATTTTTTTTATTTTTTTTTTTATTTTTTATTTTTTTATTTTTTTTATTTTATTTATTTTATTTATTTTATTTATTTTATTTATTTTATTGATTTTATTGATTTTATTGATTTTATTGATTTTATTGATCTTATTGATCTTATTTATCTTATTTATCTTATTTATCTTATTTATCTTATTTATTTTATTTTATTTTTGAATTCAATCATTGCTCATTTTTTGAATATTTATTGTAGTTATCAAGTCAGCATACCTAAGTATGTATACTAGTTATGTATAAAATACACATGCATATTGATGTATACTATTTTTGTAGATATCAAGTCGGCATGCCTAAGTATGTATATTAGTTATGTATAAAATACACATTCATATTGATGTATACTGTTTTTGTAGATATCAAGTCGGCAAACCTAAGTATATATACTATTTATATATTGTTTTTGTATACAGTCACCATCAAAATCCACATAATGACAATGTATAATATCACAAATCCATGAAGCATGTATACGAATAAGTTTATATAAAATCTAAGAATATCATGGTGATCAAAGAAAATATTTAGAAACTTAAAAAAAAAATAAAAATTCTTACTCTTTGATTAAGCAATCCAAGATAATCGAGGAAGAATAAATGTATAAACGTACCTCAAATCAATCACAAATTAAAACTTAAACCTCGAATTAATTTTTGTTAAATGGGCGTCGAGAGAATAACGGCATAATGCAAAGGAATTCAGTTCTGTTAGAGATGCATCGGCGTCGAGAGCGAGAATGTATATTTTAAAAATATTTATATTTTTAATTATTAAAACATTAAATACGCAATATATATATCAAATACAAAAATACTCATTAATTTTATTTACTATAAAATTTTTTCAACAAAATTAATGCGCATGTAGCAAGGTATAAATGAAAAACAAATATCTTATAATTATTTATTATAATATTAATTAAACAATAAATATATAAACAATAAAAAAAATATGTTTTGCCTTAAAAAAATATCAAATAGATACAAATTAACAAACTTCATATAATAAGACATAAACGAAAAGACGATTTGCCTTCTAGCGACTTGCCTAAAAGTTATAAAATACTCTTAATGTTAAAAAATATATAAAAATTTATATTTTATGGTTATAAATTTTTAAGAATTCATATTAATTTTTACGAAGATAATATGAAATAATTTTAAAAGCATAAATTTTTATATTATTTGATATCATTAATAATTTTTAAAATTCATAAAATTACTTAAAGTGAGAAGATAATTAAAAAAGTAATATTTATTATTTTAATAAAAACTTAATATTAAAAACTAATTGTAAAAAATATTACTCAATTGTTTAAATTTAATAAATTTTAGCAGGATTAAACATCTATGCATTTATTTATAATTATTATTTTATTTTCTTTTAACATTATTGAAAAAATTATATTATTATTATATTTCAAGATTTTCAAAATTTGTATTATTTTTATTTATAAAAGTTTTTATATAATCATAAATTTTTTTAAATACTTGTATTATTATTAGTATTTACTAGTTTATTCAGCAATTCAGTTATTTTTGAAAATATTTTTTATTATATCATACAATGAAATAATTTATATTTAAATTAGTATAAATTTTAATGTAAGTTAATTTTATTTTTAAAATATCGAAAAAATTATCATACTTATTGAATTAATAATTTAATGTTACTTTAATTTAAATTATTTAGTATCTTAATTAAAAATTTTAGGAAAATTTTTTGTATAATTTTTTAAAAAATTAATACATTAGAAAAATAGTTATTTTAGTCCTTATTAATATAATTTTTTTTATTTTTATTTTTTTTAATTAATAATTTATAATATCATTTTTTATGATTTTACGAGGAGAATGTATCTTTTAAGGATCACTCATCTATAGACCATTAATATACATTTAATAAATAAAATTAAATAAAATATTAAAACTAATAATAAATTTAAAAAATTATATAATTAAATATTGGCTAGGAAAATTCCATCACTATGTTCAGGATTTAATTAGCTAGAAAAGTTCAATCACTAAATACATCGCTATATTCCAAATTTAATTAGCTAGAGAAGTCCCTCGCTAAAGCTATCGATATATTCTAGATATTATTAGCTAGAAAAGTTACGTCACTAAAATCCAACACTATATTTAGGAAGTAATTGACTAGGAAAGTTTCGTCGCTAAAATCTATCACTATATTAATTATATAATTAGCAAGGGAAATTCCGTCACTAAATCAAATTTAGGGATGTAATTAGCTAGAGAAATTATGTCGCTAAAATCCATTGCTATGTTAAGTATATAATTAGCTAGGGAATTTCGTAGCTGAAATCTGTCTATTTGTTAAGGATGTAATTAGCTAGAAAAATTCTATCACTAAATCTGTCGCTAAATTCCAGATTTAAATATCTTGAGAAATTTCCTCGCTAACTGCATCAGTAATTTCCGGAGTTTATTAACTAGGAGAATTCCATTGCTAAATCCACCGTTAATTTTTATATTTTATTAGCTATGGAATTCTATCGCTAAATCCATCGCTAAATTCCTAATTTTATTAGCTAAGGAATTTCATTCACTAAATCCGTCGTTAATTTTCATATTATATTAGCTAAGGAAATTTCGTCGTTAAATTTGTCACTAAATTCTGAATTCTAATAGCTAGTAAAATTCCGTAGCTAATTTCTGGATTTTAATAACTAGGGAAATTTCGTCGCTAATTCCATCACAAATTTCTATATTTTATAAGCTAGAGAATTTTCGTCGCTAAAATTATCGCTATATTCATGGTTTTATTAGCTAAGAAAATTCCATAATAAAATTCGTAGTTAAATTCCGAATTTTAATAGCTAGGGAAATTCCGTCATTAAATCCATCGCAAATTTTCGTATTTCATTAGCTAGGGAAATTTCATCGCTAATTTCTGTATTTTATTAGTTAGAGAAATTCCGTCTCTATATCCTGTGCTATATTCATGGTTTTATTAGCTACAGATATTCTGTCGCTTAATCTGTTGCTAAATTTAGGTTATTTTAGCTAGGAAAATTTTATCACTGAATCCATCGTTAATTTTATATTTTATTAGCTAGGGAAATTCGTCGCTAATTCCTTATTTTAATAGCTAGGGAAATTCCGTCGCTAATTCCTTATTTTAATAGCTAGGGAAATTTCATCACTAAATATGTCACTAATTTCCATATTTCCTTAGAAAAATTTCGTTGCTAATTCCATCGCTAATTTTGGTATTTTATTAGCTAGGGAAATTCTATCATAAAATCTGTCGCAAAATTCCAGATTTTATTACCTAGGGATATTCCATCGCTAAATCCATCATTAATTTTAATATTTTATTAGCTAGATAAATTATGTTACTAAATCCATCACTAAATTCCCGATTTTAATAGCTAGGAAAATTCTATTATTAAATTCGAAGCTAATTTCCATATTTCATTAGCTAGAGAAATTCTGTCGCTAAATCTATCACTATATTCTGATTAACTAAAGAAATTGTGTAGCTAAATCTGTCTCAAAAATCCATGCTTTTATTGAGCAGAATTTACGAAAAATTTCAGTCGCTAATATGTCGTTATATCCATCGCTAAATCCCCCACTTTTCTTGAGCAGAATTTACTAAAAATTATCCATTGCTAATCCGTTACAATTTTTTATCAAAGAAAAATCATTAATCCCTTGATATTCCCTTAATAATCCAATTCAATTTAGCTAGAGTTTGATTCCTATCTAAAATTCCCGATCTAAAATGATATTTTCTTGTAGTGTCTATCTATCTGTCTGTCTATCTGTCTATATGTCTATCTATCTATTTTTGAATCTATCTATCTGTCTATCTCTCTATCTATTTATCTAACTATGTGTCTTTCTATCTATTTGTCTATCTTCTATCTGTCTATGTATCTATCTGTTTGTTTGATATTTGTTTAGCTATTTTTCTATCTATCTATCTATCTATCTATTTGTCTTTCTATCTATCTATCTAACTATTAGTCTATCTATTTTATCTATCTATTTATCTATCTATTTATCGATATGTCTATTTGTATATGTGTCTATCTGTCTATCTATCTATCAATCTATCTTTCTATCTATGTATCTGTCTATCTATCAATCTGTATATCTATTTATCTAACTATCTAACTATTCTTATATATGTCTATCTGTATATATGCTTATCTATCTATCTGTCAATCTAACTATCTAACTCTCTAATAGATCTTTCTATCTGTGTATCTATCTATATGTTATTCTATATATCTGTTTATCTATTTATCTGCCAATATATATATATGTCTATCTATATATGTGTTTATCATTGTATCTATCTATCTTTCTATCTATCTATCTGTCTATATGTCTACATGTCAATCTGTATATTTATCGAACTATCAATCTGTGTATCTATCTATTTGTCTATCTATCTATTTGTATATCTATCTATCAATATGTCTATATGTATATATGTCTATCTGTCTATTTATTTATTTATCTATCTATCTGTCTATCTACCAATCTGTCTATCTATCTATCTATATGTCTATCTATCTATCTATCTATCTGTCAATCATTCTATCTGTCTGTCTATCTATCTTTATATCTGTCTATCTATCTCATATTTTATATGTATATCTATAATCTAACTAATTGTATATATATATATATATATATATCTAACTATCGATCTATTTGTCTATCTAACTATCTATTTATTTTACTATCTGACTAACTATTTATCTATCTATATATCTATTTTTATATCTATCTATATTACTTTCTGTCTATCTGTTGATCTATCTATATATTTATCTATCTATCAATCAATTTGTCTATATGTCTATCTAACTATCTGACTATCTCTCTATATGTCTCTCTGTATATATCTATATCTATATATCTATATATCTATCTATTTGTCTATATGCCGATCTATCTATTTGTCTATCTGTCTATCTATTTGTCTATATGCCGATCTATCTATTTGTCTATCTGTCTATCTATCTTTCTATCTTTATATCTATATATTTTTCTATTTATCTATCTATCTGTCTATCTATCTAAATGTTTATCTATATATCTATTAATCTATCTATCTATCTATCTACTTATCTATGTATCTATCCATATGTATAACTGTTTATCTATTAATCAATCTATATGTCTATCTATCTATCTATCAATGTGTCTATCTATCTATTTGTGTATCTATATATCTGTCTTTCAATCTATTTGTATATCTGTCTATCTGTGCATCTGTCTAGCTATATATATATATATATCTGTGTATCTATCTATTTGTTTATCTGTCTATATATTTATCTGTCTACATATTTATCTATCTATTTCACTATCTATCTATTTGTCTATCTGACTTTTTAGCTATCTTACTTTCAGACTATTTATATATCTATTTGTCTATCTATCAATCTATATTCCTTTCTATCATTCTCTTGATCTATCTATCTATTTGTCTATCTTCTATCTGTCTATCTAACTATCTGACTATCTATCTTATCTGTCTATATGTCTATCTATCTATCTGTATACATATCTATCTTTATATCTATCTTTATATCTATCTATATATCTATCTATTTATCTTTCTATCTATCTAACAATCTATCTGTCTATCTATCTATTTGTCTATCTATCTATATGTCTATCTCTCTATCTATCTATTTATCTAACTATCTATTTATTTATTTCTCTATCTATCTATCTATCTATCTGACTAACTATCTATCTGTTTATCTATCTATCTTTCAATCTATTTATCTTCCTATCTGTTTATCAGTTGAGCTATCTATCTATATATCTATCTATCTGTCTATATATCTAGATGTCAATCTATCTATTTCTCTATATGTCTATCTATCTAACTATCTTTCTGACTATCTTACTATCTCTCTATCTATTTTTCTATCTATCTATGTATCTTTCTGTCTATCTGTCGATTTGTCTATTTGTCTATTTGTTTATCTTTCTATATGTATATTTGTCTTCTATCTATCTATTTATTTGTCTATCTGTTGATTTTTCTATCTATATGTCTCAATGTTTATTTGTTTATCTTACTATCAATATGTTTATCTTACTATCTCTCTATATGTCGATTTTTCTATCTGTCTATTAGTCAATCTATCTAAATGTCTTTTTGTCTATCTATCTAAATGTATATCTTTATGTCTATCTCTCTATTAATCAATCAATCTAATCTGTCTATCTTCCTATTTGCCTACCTGCTAATCTACCTAACTGTCTATCTATCTATATATCTGTTTATCTATCTATCTATATATCTATATATCTATCTATCTGTCTGTCTATCTGTCTATATGTCTATTTATCTATCAATAGACATGTAATATTTGTCTATCTTTCTATATGTTTGATTATATATCAATCTATATATCTATATATTAATTAATCAATCGATCTATCTATGTATATGTTTATATACTATCAAACTGTGAATTTATCTATCTGTCTATCAATCTTTCTATCTGTCTATCTATCTAACTATCTATCTATATATCAATTTATATATCTCTCTATCTTTTTGTCTATCTGTTTATCTATCTATTTGTCTATCTGTCTATATGTCTATCTATATATGTGTCTATATGACTATATATCTGTCTATCATTTTGTATAACTGTCTATCTGTTTATCTATATATTTGTCTTTCTGTCTATCTATCTAATGATATATCTATCTATCAATCTATCTGTCTATCTATCTATTTGTCTATTTATGTATCTATCTATTTGTATATCTTACTATCTATCTATCTATCTATCTATTAATCTATCTATCTTTCGATCTATCTATAAGTCTATATGTCTATTTCTCTATCTATTTATATTAATATCTGGTTATTTATCTATCTAACTATAAATCTTTGTGTCAATCAATCAATCTGTCTATCTATCTATCTGTCTGTCTTTCTGTCTTTCTATCTATATATCTGTCTATCTATCTATTTGTCTATCTGTTTATCTGTATATTTTTCTATCTATCTTTCTGTCTATTTATCTATTTGTCTATCTATCTATCTATATGCCTATCTATCTATTTAAATGTATATCTGTCTATCTATCTATCTATCTATCTATTTATCTTTATGTCTATCTATCTATCAATCTATTTCTCTATCTTTCTATCTGTATATCTGTCTATCTGTATATCCGTCTATCTATCTATGTGTATATCTGTCTATCTGTTTTTCTTTATATATATCTATCTGTCTATCTCTATATTTGTTTATTTGTCTAATTGCCTATTAATCTATTTGTCTATTTGTCAATCTGTCTGTCTATCTATCTATTTGTATATCTATTTATCTGTCTATATGGCTGTCTATCAATCTATATATCTACCTATTGATCTATCTTCCAATCTGTCTATCTATTAATATATCTATCTATCTGTTTATTTATTTATTTATTATTTATTTATATATCTATTTGTCTATCTGTCTATTTGACTATCTAACTATGTGTCTATCTATCTGTCTATCCATCTATCTATCTATTTATATATCTATTTGTCTAGCTGTCTATTTGTCTATATGTCTATCTATCTATCTGTCAATCTGTCTATAAGTCTTTCTGTCTATCTGTCAATCTATCAATCTGTCTATAAGTCTTTCTGTCTATCTATCTATCTATTCATCTATATATAAGTCTATCTATCTATCTATCTATCTATCTCTCTATATGTCTATCTATCTATATGTCTATTTGTCTATCTATCTATCTAGTTATATCTATCTATATATTTATCAGACTGTCTATCAATCTATCATTCTATCTTTCTATCTACATATCTGCCTATCTACCTATCTGTATATCTATCTATTCATCTATCTGTCTATCTATATGTCTATCTATCTATATGTCTATCTGTCTATCTATCTATCTATCTGTATATATATCTATCTAGTGACTTGTCAATCTATCAATCTATCTATGTTTATTTATCTATGTATCTATTTATCTATCTATCTATTTGTCTATCTATCCATCTTTCTATCTGTCTCTCTATAAATTAGTTTATATGTCTATCTATCCATCTATTTGTGTATATATTTATATATCTATCTATATAACTATATATCTTTCGATTAATGTGTGTATTTATCTATCTTTCTATCTATCTATCTTTTTATGTCTATTTGTCTAACTATCAATCTATATATCTATCTATCTTTCTGTCTATCTGTCTATTTGTCTATCTTTTTATCTGTTTATCAATCTATCTATCAGTCTATCTATTTATATTGCTATCTATCTATCAGTCATTAGTCTATCTATCAATCTATCAGTCCATCTGTCTCTTTATAATTTTTCTATATGTCTATCTATCTTTCTTTCTTTCTTTCGGCATAACTATTTTTCTATCTATCTATATATCTGTATAACTATTTATCTATCTATCTATGTATATATCTGCCTATATTTTGATCTATCTTTCTACCTATCTATCGGTCTAACTATCTATCTATATATCTATCTATCTATCTATATATCTTTCTATCCATTTATCTATCTTTCTGTATATCTGTCTATCTATCTGTCTGTCTATCTGTCTATAAGTATATCTATCTATTTGTCTATTTGTCTATCTTTCTTTCTATCTATCTGTCTATCTTTTTATATCTCTATATGACAATCTATTTATCTATCTATCTATTTATCTGTCTATCGATTTATCTTTTTATCTGTCTATCTATCATTCAATCAATCAATCTATCTGTCTATCTATCTATTTGTCTTCTTATCAATCTTTCTATCTATCTGTCTATCTATCTATCTTTCATTCTTTCAATTTTTCTACCTTTCTATTTGTCTATCTATCTATCTCTGTATTTGTCTATCAATTTGTCTATCTATATATCTATCTATTTGTCTATCTATCTATCTTTTTATCTATCTGTCTATCCATCTATCTATATATCTTTCTATTTATCTACTTGTCTTTCTATATATCTATCTGCCTATCTGCTTATCTATTTATAATTCAATATGTCTATCTATCTCTCTATCTATCTATATGGCTCTCTAACTATCTGCTATCTACTATATGTCTATATGTCTATCTATCTTTCTTTCAATCTATCTATATGTCTATCTATCTATCTGTCTGTCTGTCTGTCTATCTATCTATCTATCTCTATGTCAGTATGTCTGTCTATCTATCTATCTATATATCTTTTATGTCTTTCTATCTTTTGTCTATCTATCTTTTATCTATATGTCTATTGGTCTATCTGTCTAGTTGTCTTTCTGCCTATATATCTATCTATCTATTTGTCTTCCTATCTTTCTATCTCTCTATCTGTCTTTCTATCTATTTGACTATCTATCTATCTATCGATATGTCTATCTATATGTTAACTGTCTATCTATCTATCTAACTATTTGTAAATCTCTCTATCTCCCTATCTTTATATTTTCCTATCTGCTTATCTTTCTATCTATCTCTCTATCTATCTTTCTAAATGTTTATTTGTCTATCTTTCTATCTTTCTGTCTGTCTATCTGTCTATCTTTTGATCTATCTATCGGTCTTCCTATATATCTATCAATCTATCTATCTGCCGATCTATCTATTTGTCTATCTGACTATATAACTATCTGTCTATTTCTCATCTCTCTATATGTCAATCTGTATATATGTCTATTTGTCTATATGTCTATATGTCTATATATCTATCTATCTTTTCATCTATTTATCTTTTTACCTCTCTATCTATCTATCTTTCTGTCTTTCTATCTATCTGTCTTTCTATCTATTTGTCTATTTGTTTGGCTATCATATGTGTCTATTTGTACATCTATTTACTTGTTTATTTTTTGTCTATCTAACTATCTAGGTATATCGTATAGACTTGGTATTTTGACATTTTGTTAGAATTAATTCTTATTATGATTTGCAAGTTTATTATATATAATATCATTGAATAATTTTATTAATTATTCTAAATGTGCCTAATCTATTATTTTTATGGGAATAATAATGAATTAAGATTAGTATAAAGTTTAATTTATGTTCATGGGATGAATATGTGTATGAGATTCAAATCAAAATTATATCTATTTGATGATAACAAATATTAGACAAACTCATCTTGATATTTATACATGGATCAAAGTCATAAGTTAATCTCTAATAGTTATGTTTTAAATTTTGACCTGTGATCACTATAGTTCTCAACATATAGAATATTATGTTTTGATATAATCTAACGTTGTAATCAGATGATTATAAATGTTATACTTGAACTTAATAAGTATTATGTAGTGTGATATGAGTGATTAAGATGGAATATATCCCTCTTATTATAAGACCGATATTTCTGCGTCCCATCGATAATTGAGACTGAGAAATGCATGGCCATGCTCAAATGAATTGAAGGTGATCAATATCATTTGTTTAGTCAGTCTAATTGGGTTTCGAGTAATAAAAGATAGAATGATATATGGTTGACTTTTTCCATGTCTTATTTATATTAAGATATCATGAGACAAAAAGATTGTCATTAGCTATATTAAGGTTGTCTTAGATCATGAGTTTTTTTATTTAACTTAGGTAGTCATAAAGTCTTGCTCGAGGCCACTTATGACTTCTAAGATGAAAATTTAATTTATGGCTATTACCAACGTTAATTGAACCTATAGGGTCACACATTAAGAACAAATAATAATTGTTATGATTTTTCACTCTCTGTAGTAATTTAAAATGATGAGATTATTTTAAATTACAAATAACAATTAGTTATTTTTTAAATTCGAATTTAATTTTAAGAAAGTTTAAATTCATGATTTAAATAAATAAATAATTTGTTACATTGAATTTGAGTTTTAATGAATAAATTCATTTAAATGGAGTTTTTTTAAAGATTTGAATTTAAGTTGTTATTATTTAAAAGTGTTTTAAATATATAATAATATTAAATTTATTTATGACTATAACCCTAGCAGACTTGTATATATATATGTGAGACATATTTGATACATGTAGTCATCCTTTATAATATAGAAATAAACCCTTTAATTTTGAGAAGACAAATTTGAACTAGCATTCAACAAGATCATTCATTATTTGTTCTTGTGTGGATAATTGTAGACGATAGTCATTTTTCAAAAAGACATCACCTTTAAACATCCGAATAAACTATGATATACACTTTGAAAGCTTGACGAATCGATCTATAAGAGGTAAGTTTCATTTACCATTCTTTCATGTTTTTATGAAATGCATGTGATCCTTGGTGGGTTAAGGAATAAAAAAATTATAAATTTCCCTGTGTTTATGGTCCAATTAGAAAGGATATTATGTCTGATAAACCAAACAGTGGTATAAAAGGAACTTGTGTTTTCATAAAAACCGATAATGCCATATTTGATCGTAGGTATGTGATGTATATGATTTTTGCATGATTTATATTTTTGAATATATGTGATATTATGGTTTTTGCGGATGACATAGTTAATCAGTTTTGTTAAGGTATAAATTGTTTGAATCCGAAACCTAAAAGGATTCGTTAGTTGATTGAGAATCCGGATGGGATATTGCCATTAAAGTGTTTAATGGCATGATATATGATTCTAGCTTTGTCTTAATCAAATTAATACATGGAATAAATTAATATGTCAATTTTGATTTATCAGTGATTGTTAATGGTGGAGCTAAAATAAGCCCTATGTGTAATGAGATTACATAATATGTTGTTTTAATGTGATTTTGATGGCTTTCGGCTTATTCTAAATTTATTAATAATTCAAAGAAAATTTATTGATAATATAAATACAAATTTATTGATATGATCAATGAAAATTTATTTTTAAGATTAGTGAAAATTTATTGATGAGATCAGTGAAAATTTATTAATGAGATCAATAAAAATGTATTAATGAGATCAATGAAAATTTATTGTTGAGATCAATGAAAATTTATTGATGAGATCAATAAAAATTTTTTGATGAGATCAAAGGAGACCCATATACAGACTGAAGACGGGTACACAGATATGTAGACAAATATACAGAAAGAAAAATAGACAAAAAGAAAAACACACAAAAAGATTTTCAAATAGACAGGCAGACAGATAGACAGATAGATATATAGATAAATAGGTAGTTAGATAGGCAGATATTAGATAGACATTTTTAGAGATAGATACATATACATATACACAAATAGATATATAGATAGATAGGTAGATAGATTAAAGATAAAGCAATAAATAGATTGACAAATAAACAGATAAACATATAGACCATATATATAGTTAGATAGATATATAGATAGATAGACAGATAGACAGATAGACAGATGGACATATAGATAGATAGATAGATAGACATAGGGACATATAGATAGATAAATAGATAGATAGGTAGATAGATAGACAAAAGATAGATAGACAAAAAGATAGAAAGACATATAAATATATAAAGAGATAGAGTGATAGACCGCTAGATAGATAGATAGTTAGATAGATAGATAGTTAGATAGATAGAAAGATAGAAAGATATACATTTAATTAGGTAGATAGATAGATAGATAGACAGATAGACATATAGATATATACATAGATTGATAAACAAACATATAGATAGATATATAAATAGACATATAGGCATATACACAATTATACAGATAGATATATACACAAATCGACATATAGATAGATACTCAGATTGATAGATATACAGATAGAAACATAGACAGATAGACAGATTGACAGATTGACAGATTGACAGATAGACAGAAGACTGATAGATAGATAGACAAATAGAAAGATATGCAGATAGACAAATAGATAGATAGATAGATTGACAGATAGGCATATAGACATATAGACAAAAAGACAGACAAATAGATAGATAGTCAGATAGATCGATAGATAGACATATACATAAATTAATAGATAAAAAAATAGTTAGATAATTAGATTGATAGATAAGCAGATAGATAATGAGATAAAGCTGCTAAACAGATAAACAAAAAATATATAGACAAATAGAACATATTGATAGTTAGATAGAAAAACAAATAGACTAATAGACAGTTATACATATTGATAGATATACAGAGAGATAGACAAATAGAGAGATTGATTGATTGAAAGATTGACAGATACACAGACAAACAGATAGATATATAGATAGATAGCTAGATAGATAGATGGATAGATAGAAATATAGATATATAGAAAGACAGATAGATAGACAGACTGATAGACAAACACAAAGACACACCCACACACAGACAAAAAAATAGAAAGATGGACACACACAAAAACAAATAGGCACACATACACACAGACACATAGACATATAGATAGAAAGTCAAATAGACCCATAAATAGACATTTACAGGGATAGAAAGAAAGAAAGATAGTTACACAAATAGATAGACAGACAGAAAGATAGATAGATACACATATAGCTAGACAAATTAACAAGTAGATAGATAAAAAGATAAACCGATAATAGATAGTCATATAGATAGATATACAGATAGATAGATAAATAGATTGACAGATAGACAAATAGACAAATTGATAGATATACAGATAAATAGATAAATAAATAAATAAATATATATATATATATATATATATATACATATAAAAAGATAGACAGACAGACAAACAAATAGATAGATAGATATACAAAAAGATAGTTAGATAGATAGATAGAGAGATAGATAACCAAAAAGATATATAGAAAGGTAGACACAGACAAATAGATAGATGGACAAACAGATAGATAAACAAATAGATAGATATACAGAAATACAAATAGATAAATATATAGAAATACAGATAGACAGATGATAGATATATAGAAATACATATAGAAAGATAATAAATAGACAGATTAACAAATTGCCAGATTGTCAAATAGGTAGATAGATATATAGATTTATTGATTGATTAATAGGTAAAAAGTTAGATAGATAGATAGATAGATAAATCAATAGTTTGATAGATAGATTGATTAATATATAGATAAATAGATAGATCAATCAATCGATAGATAGATTGATAGATATATAGACAGATACATAGATAGATACTTAGATAGAAATATAGATAGATAGAGAGACAAAGATGAAAAATCAGATAGACAGACAGATAGATATATAGTCAGTCAAACAGATATATAGATAAATAGATAGGTAGATAGAGCATAGACACAGAAAAATCAATATTTAGAGAGGTAGACAGATAGACATATACACAAATAGATAGATAGAAAGATAGACAGATAAAGAGATAGACATATAGACTAATAAATAGATAAAGAGATAAACCAATAAATATATAGACAGAGAGACTCGTAGATGGATATACAGATAGACATATAGACTAGATAGAAATATAGACAATAGACAGATAGGACAGATAGACAGATAGATAGATAGATACATAGATACATAAATATAGAGATAGTTAGTTAGATAGATAGATAGATTAGATAAACATACAAATAGATTAATATAAAGATATATAGATTTATAGAAAGAATGATAAAAAATATAGATAAAAAGATATATAGATAGACAGACAGATAGATAGATTAAAAGAAAGATAGATAGACAAAGATACACAGAAGAAAGAAAGATAGATAGATAGATAGACAAAAAGACAGAAAGACAGAAAGACCGAAACACACGATAGACAAACAAATAAACATACACATAGTTATACAATTAGATAGAAAGAAAGATACATAGATAGATAGATAGATAAAAGAGAGAACAAATAGTTAGACATTTAGAGAGAGATAGATTGACATATAAACAAATAGATAGATAGATAGAAAGATAGTCAAATAGATAGATTATTAGATAAACATTCATATAGATAAAAAGATAGATATATACACAAATAGGTAGAAAGATAGTCAGATAGATACATAGAAAGATATACAAGTAGATAGATAAAGTGATAAACTGATAAATTTATAGATAGATATATAAAGAGATAGATAGATAAAAAGATAGACAAACAGACAGATATACAGATAGATAACTAGATAGACAAATAGATAGATATACAAATAGACTGATAGACAGAAAAATAGATAAACAAATAGATAAATATATAGATAGACAGATAGATAGATATAAAAAAGATTGATACACAAATAGACAAATAGAAACATAGATAAAAGATATATAGACAGATATATAGATAGACAGAAAGACAAATAGACAGATAGAATGATTGATTGATTGATTGACAGATAGAATGATAGACTGATAGACAGATAAACAGATAGATAGACATATAGATATATAGACATATATACATATAAAAAGATATATAGATAGTTAGTTAGACAAATAGATAGATAGATGGATTTATAGATAGATAGATATATAGATAGATAGATAGAGAAAGAGATAGAAAGATATAAATATAGATAGATATATATAGATAGACAAATATATAAAAGATAGATAGAAAGACGGATACACACAGAAATAAATAGATAGACAGACAAAAAGACAGAAAGATAAAAAGACAGATAAACAAATAGACAATTAGACAGATATATATAGAAATAGATAGAGAGAAAGACAAACAGATAGATAAATAGAGAGATAGTTAGATAGAAGATAGACTCAGACAGTTAGACATTTAGATAGAGATAGATTGACATTTATACAAATAGATAGATAGAAAGATAGTCAAATAAATAAATAAATAAATATATATATATATATATTATATATATATATATACATATAGAGAGATAGATTGATAGACATATACACAAATCGATAGAATGATAGTAAGAAAAATATATAGACAGATAGACGAATAGAAACATAAAGAGATAACTGATAAATAGATAGACAGATAGATGTATAAAGAGATAGACAGATAAACAAGTAGACAAATAAATAGATTGATAGATAGACATATACATAAATAGACAGATAGAAATATAGTCACATTGATAGATAGACAGATAGATCAGTAGATAGATAATGATATAAACCCATAAACAAATATACAAATAGAAAGATAGACATATAAACAAATAGATAGATAGACTTACAGACAAATAGATAGTTAGATAGATTGATCGATTGATATATAAACAAATAAACAGATTGGCAGATAGATAGAAAATAGATCGATAGATAGTCAGATAGACATAGATAGATAGATTGATTGATTGACAGATAGATAGATATACAGATAGACATATAAATGTTAGATAGACAGATAGATAGATAGATAGATAGACTAATAGGCACATGCAAAAATAGACAAATATAAAGATAGATAAATAGATAGATAGACAGATAAACAAGAAGTGGATTAATAAATAAACTAATAAATAGATATTTAGATAGAAAAATAGACAGATAGACCATATAGATAGATGACTAATAAATAGATGGACACATAGATAAATATATAGATAGATACAAAGTTAGATAGATGGACAAATAGAAAGATAGAGAGATATACAGAGACAGATAGATAGATAGATAGATAGATAGATAGATAGATATACAGATAGATAAATATATAAATATACAAATAGATAGACAGACATACAGATAGATAGATAAATAGATAGACAAATAGATAAATAAACAAATAGACAATAAACAAATAGACATATAGACAAATACAATAGACGATATACACATAGTAAGATGGAAATTAGATAGATTGACAGATAGAAAGAGAGAAGGGTAGCAATAGACAGAAAGATATAGATAGATAGATAGATAGACAGATAAGCATATGGAGAAAGATATACAGATAAATAGATAGACAAATAGATAGATAAACAAGAGATATGTAGATAGATAAAAAGATAATCCAATAAATAGATATACAAATAAAGAGATAGATAGATAAAACATATAGATAAATAGATAGTAGATAGATATTTAAATAGATAGATAGATAGATAAATAGACAATAGATTATTAGAGAGATAAAAAGATGGACAAATAGACATATAGAGAGATTAACACATAGATAGATAGATAAATAGATAGATAGACAAATAGA
>JAREIK010003157.1:25000-31672 GCA_029783825.1 Sapria himalayana | reverse complement strand
ATATATATATATATATATATATATATATATTTATTTATGTATATGTATATTATGTATATATATATATATAGATCTATCTATCTATATATCTACTATCTAACTATCTATCCATTTATCTATATATCAATCAATCAATTAAATAATAAGTCAATATATCAACCAATTTATCTATCTATATATTTATCTATTTATCTATATATTTGTCTTTCTATATCTATCTATCTATCTATCCATCTATATATCTATTTATATATCTATCTAACTATCCATCTATCTATCCAACAATATATCTATCTACCTATACATTATCTATGTATCAATCAATCATTCAAAATAAATAAATAAATATATCTATATATCTATTTATCTATCTAACTATCTATCATTCTATATCTCTCACTATATATAAATCAATCAATCTACATATCTGGTTATCTAGCTATGTATCTATCTATCTATATGTAAATCTATCTATATGTATATCTATTAATCTGTCTATTTGTCTATCTACCTATCTATTTATCTATATATCTTTCTGTCTACCTATCTATCTTTCTATGTACTTGTCTATCTGTGTATCTGTCTATCTATCTATCTATCTATCTTTCTATTTGTCTATCTATTTATCTGTCTGTCTTTTTATCTATATATATATCTATCTATCTATCTATCTATCTATCTGTCTGTCTGTCTATCTCTTTATCTATCTATCTATTTGTCTATCTATCTGGCTGTCTATCTATAAATCTATATTTTTGCCTATAGGTTTATATGTTTATCTTTATATTTGTCTATCTGTAATATGTATAGCTACGTATGTCCCTATCTACCTATCAATCTATATATCTATTTTTATATCTATCTATATGTTATCTATAAATATTTCTATATGTCTATATGTCTATCTATCAAACTATCTATTTATCTATATATCTATGTATTTATCTATCTATATATCTAGTTGTCTAAAAATCTATCTATATATCAATCTATCTATCCTACTATCAATCAATCTATTTATTTGTCTATATGTCAATCTGTCTATCTTTCTATCTACCTCTCTATCTAACTATATGTCTATCTGTCAATCAATCTATTTGTCGATGTGTTTATCTATCTATTTGTGTATCTATCGATCAATCTATCTGTCTATCTCTCTATCTATCGATCTACCTATCTATCAATCTGTCTATTTATTTATATGTCTATCTATCTATCTATCTATATTTCTTTCTATCTGTCTATATGTCTATCTATCTATTTCTTTATAAGTCTATATGTATATATGTCTATCAGTCAATCTGTCTATGTGTCAATCTATTTATCAGTCTATTTGTCTACCTATCTATTTATCTATCTGTCAATCTGTCAATCTATCTATCTGTTTATTTGTCCATATATGTATTTGTCTATCTGCCTATCTCTCTATTTGTATATCTATCTATATGTCTATCTATCACTCTATCTATCTATATATATGTCTATCTATCTATCTATATGTTTATCTATCTATTTGTATATTTGTTTATCCATTTATATTTATTCTGTCTATTTCTCTATCTATCTATTTATCAGTCTATCTGTCAATCTGTCTATCTATATATTTGTTTATTTGTCTATTTATCTTCAATCTATTTTTCTATATGTTTATATGTGTATCTATCTATATATTTGTCCGTCTATCTATCGTTCTATCTATATATGTATATGACTTTTTGTATATCTGTCTATCTATTTTTCTATCTCCCTATCTCTCTATCTATTTGCATATCTTCCTATATATCTAGAAGTTTATAAGTCTATATGTCAATCTATAAATATGGTAATCTATCTATTTTTCAATCTATATATATATGTCTATTTGTCTATCTGACTATCTATCTATCTATCAATATCTTTATAAGTTTATATGTATATATGTCATCTATCAGTCAATCTGTCATTCTATCTATTTGTCTATCAATTTATCAGTATATTTTTCTATCTGTCTAATTATCTATCAGCCTATCTATCAATCTATCAATCTATTTATTTGTCCATATATATATTTGTCTATCTGTTTATCTTCAATTTGTATATCTCTCTATATGTCTATCTATCTTTCTCTCTATCTATCAATCTGCCTATCTATGTATTTGTCTATCAATCTATCTGTCTATCATTATATGTCTATTTCTTTATATATCTATCTAACTCTTTATATGTTTATATCTCTTTCTATCTATCTGTCTATCTATAAATCTGTCTATCTTTCTATCTATCTATCTGTCAATCAATCTATCTATCTATATTTTTGTCTATTTGTCTATCTATCTTATATTTATTTGTTTATCTATTTATCTATCTATCTATATATCTATCATCCTTTTTGTATTTATATCTTTATGTCTATATGTCTATCTATCTATCTATCTATTTATCTTTTTGTCTACCTGTCTATCTATCTATTTGACTATCTGACTATATGCCTATCTTCATATCTATCTATAAGTTTATAAGTCTATATGTCTATCTTTCAAACTGTAAATTCATCTATCTATTTTTTTTCTATCATTTGTCTATATGTCTATCTTTTGTCTATTTATTTTCTATATTTCTATCTGTCTAATTGTATATCTATCTATCTATCTATCAAACTATCTATGTATCTATATGTCTCTCTATCTATTTGTCTATTTGTTTATCTGTTTGGTTGTCTCTCTGTAAACTAACTATTTGTCTATCTATCTCTTTGTCTATCTTTTTATCTATCTATATATCTTTCTATCTATCTCTCTCTCTATCAATCTATCTATCTATGAGTTTATCTATATATTTATTTATCTAACTATCTGAAAATCTATCTAATTCTATCTATCTATCTTACTATCTGTCTATTTGCATATCCATGTATCTATTTTCTATTTAATTTTATATCTGTCTATCTATCAATACATCTATAAGTTTATTTGTCTATTTGTCTAACTATCTTTATATCTATCTATTTATCTCTATATCTATCTAACTATCTAACTGTCTATCTGTCTATTTATCTATCTATCTATATATTTATTTATATGTACATCTATCTATCGATATATATATATATATATATATATCTATCTATCTATCTCTCAATCTGTCAATATGACTATCTATCTATCTATCTATATATCTATCTATATATCTATCTATATACTTATGTATTTATCTATCTCACTATTATTTGCCTATGTACCTATCTGCCAATCTGCATATCTACAAGCTTATCTGCTTTTCTATCTATCAATCTAATTATATATTTATTTATTTATCTATCTATCTGAGTATCTGTGTATCTGTCATTTTATATATGTATTTTTGGTCTACCTATCAATATGTGTATCTGTCTATTTGTCTATAAATCTATTTATGTAAATGTCCATCTATCTATCTATATGTCTATCTATCTATTTGTCTATGTGTTTATCTATCTAGCTATCTATCTGTCTACTTGTCTGTCTATCTATCTATCTGCCCATCTTCTGAAAAATCTATAAATTTATAAGTCTATATGTCTATCTATCTATATAACTATATATCTATCTATCGATTCATTTATCTTCCTATCTATTTATTGTATATCTTTCTATTTGTCTAATTGTCTATATGTCTATCTATCTATTTATCTATCTATCTATCTAGATATCTATCTATCTATTTGTATATCTGTCAATCTGTCTGTCTATCTATTTATATATCTGTTTATATATCTGTCTCTCTGTCTATCTGACTATTTGCCTATCTGTCTATTTGTCTATCTTCCTATCTATATATTTATCTATTTATCTATCTATCTATTTATCTAACTATCTGACTATCTATTTATTGTCTATCTATCTATCTAACTATCTTACTATCTATCTATCTTTCTATCTAGGTATCTATCTTTCTGTTTATTAGTATATCTGTATATCTATCTAACTAACTAACTATCTATCTGTCTATTTATCTATCTATGTATCTATCTATCTATCTGTCTGTCTACCTGTCTATCTATTTATCTATCTATCTAAAAATCTGTCTATATGTCTATCTTTCTATCAAACTATCTATATCTATATATCTATCTATCTATCTATTTATCTGTCTAACTATATATATGCCTATAAACATTTCTACCAAAATGCATATCTACTTATCTAACTATCTGATTACCTTTGTAATTATTTATCTCTTTCTATCTATCTGTCAATCAAACTATCTGTATATCTATCATTTTTTCTATGTATTTTTTTGTCTATCTGTCTATTTATCTATTTCTATATCAATATGTATATATATCTATCTATCTATATATCTATCTATCTTTTTATCAATATGTCTATCTATGTATATGTCTATATGTCTTTCTATCTATCTGTCTATCTATCTATCTATCTGCCTGTCTCTCTCTTCTGTCTATCTATAAATGTCTTTATGTCTCTCTATCTATATCTCTATATGTCTATTTGTTTATCTATCTATCTATTTGTCAATCTGTCTATATATCTATCTGTCTATCTTTCTTTCTATTCATCTATCTATCTGTCTATTTATCTATCTATCTATATGTCTATTTTTCTTTCTATCTATCTATGTATCTATCTATCTATCGATCTGCCTATCTATCTATCTATCGATATGTAAATTTTTTTATATATCAATCTATCTTTCTTTTAGTCTATATATCTATCTTTGTGTCTATTTGTCTATCTATTTATCTGTCTATCTATCTATGTATCGATCTGTATATATGTCTATCTATCGATCTGTCTAACTATATATATATATATATATATATATATATATATATATCTCTCTCTCTCTATCTATCATTCTATTTTTTTATCTATTTATCTATTTATCTGTCAACATATCTATGTATCTATCTAACTATCTATCTATTTGTCTATCTGACTATCTATCTGACTATCTGACTATATATCTATATGTCTATTTATTTACCTTCCTTTTTGTCTTTCTATTAATCTATCTATCTATTTTCCTATCTGTCAATCTGTCTATCTGATAATCTGACTATCTATCTAATATGTCTATATGTGTATATGTCTTTCTTTATATCTATCTATCTATCTGTATACCTATCTATATATCTATTTATTTATATTTATATCTGTCTAAATATCTTTTGTTTTATATATTTGTATATCTATCTACCAATATGCCTATCTTTATATCTATCTATATATTTAACTCTCTATTTTTTTGTCTATCTATCTATGTGACTACCTATCTATCTCTTTATCTACCTATCTTTCTATCTATTTATCTATTTATCTATCAATCTATCTATCTATCTATCTTTCTATTATCTTTCTATCTATTTATCTATATGTCTATATGTCCAATGGTTGATCTGATTATCTGACTATCATGCTATCAATATATCTATCTACCTTTCTGTCTATCTCTCGATCTATCTATATGTCTATTTGACTATCTCTCTATATGCCTATGTGTCTTATATCTATCTCTATATGTGTTTATATATCTATTTGTCTTTCTGTCTATTTATCAATCTATCTATATTTCTATTTCTATTTTTCTCTATCTATTTATCTTTCTAAATGTATATCTGTATATCTATCTCCCTATCTATCTATCAATCTATTTGTCTATCTTTCTATTTGCATATCTGCCTATTAGCCAATCTGTCTATCTATCTATCTTTATATCTGTTTATCTATCAATCTTTCTATCTATCTATATGTCTACGTGTCTATTTATCTATATATAGACTTGTCTATTTGTCTATCTTTCTATCTGTTTGAGTATATATCTTTCTATATTAGTTATTTATCTATTAATAATTCTATCTATATGTGTATATGTTTATATAATATATGTGTGTGTGTGTGTGTATATATATCTATCTATCTTTCTTACTATCTACCTATCTGTCTAACTATCTATCTATATATCAATCAATATATCTATTTATCTATCTATCTATTTGGCTATTTATCTATCTATCTATCTATGTGTCTATCTGACTATATATCTATCTATCATTCTATCTATCTGTCTATCTGTTTATATATCTATTTGTCCATCTATTTATTTATCTAACGATATATCAATTTATCTATATGTCTATCTGTCTATCTTTCTACTTGTCTATTAATGTATCTATCTATTTGTCTATTTATGTATCTATCTATTTGTCTATCTAACAATCTTTCTATCTATCTGTCAATCTATCTATCTACCTATCTCTCTATAAGTCTATATGACTATTTGTCTAGCTATTTATATTACTATCTGGTTATTTGTCTATCTATCTATATATATTTGTGACATTCTATCTTTTTATCTATCTATGTATCTGTCTATCTATTACCTATTTGTATATCTGTCTATCTATGTATCTTTCTATCTATCTAATTGTCCATCTATCTACCCGTCTAACTATATATGTGTCTATCTAAATATCTATTTAGATATCTGTCTATTTTTCAATCTGTAAATCTGTCTACCTATCTATTTTTCAATCTGTTTATATATCAATATGTCTATAAAGTCTATTTGTATATTAATACTATCTTTTTATCTATCTGCTATCTATTTAACTATCTATTTGTCTATGTGTATATCTTTGTATCTATCTATCTATCTATCTATTTGCCTATCTTTCAATTTGCCTATCTACAT
>JAREIK010003157.1:0-22500 GCA_029783825.1 Sapria himalayana | reverse complement strand
TATATGACTCTTTTTATATGTCTATCTATCTATCTACCTATGTATATGTCTATATGTCTATCAGTATAACTATCTATCTATTTATCTAACTTTCTGTTTATTGGTCTATCTATTAATCTTTCTTTCTATTTATTTATTTTTCTGAATATATATATATATATATATATATATATAATCTATGTATCTTTCTATCTCACAACAAAAAAAATCCCATATAGCTAGGGAAAATTCCCTAGCTAAATGGGCATTTTCGTCGCTAAATGGGATATAGTGACGAATTACTGACGAATCGATTCCCTATCTAAAGTGCTTTTTGTTAAAATTTAGCAACGGAAAAATCACTTGCTAAAAAAGACAAATTCCCTAGCTAAATTAGCTAGAGAAAATTCTCTAGCTAAATTAGATAGGAATTTTTCCCTTGCTAATTTAGCGAGGTATTTTACCCTAGATATTTTAATTTCAAAATTAATTTTAGAATTTAAATTAAATTAAAATTTTTTAATTAAATAATTTAAAATTTTTATATCAAATTGAAAAAAAAATTGAAACCATAAATAATTTATAATAAATAAAAAATAAAATCATTTAATATCTTATTCTAATTAAATATTTTACATAATTGAAACAAAAAAATAACAAAAATTTATTTCATTTTATTAATCAATGTATCTATCGACTATGCATAAAGTATAATATATCCATTCATTGACGTTGCTTTCTCTCCTTCTGCTCCTCCGATCATCATTTTTCTACTACGACAAAATTGTCCGAGTCATGGCACTTAATATCTAGTGAATAATCTCATCACTTATAAAAGCTTTATATGAGGAATAATGTGGTATCATATCTGTCAAAAATTTAAACCACTCAGTCAAATTTTAAAAAAAGTTATGTTTTGATACATATATAATTCTGTAGTATATATGTAAATATATACTAACATTTCACTCATACATATATTACTATAGTATATGTACATAAAAATAGCAGTATTATGTGTACATATAAACTGAGTACAATTATACTCAGTATATATGTTCATAAAATACTACAGTATTATATGTACGTATTTACTGACTTTATTTGTACGTATATACCTCATTTGGTGTTGTTGCTGCTACTCCCGCTGCCTCTGCTGCCGCTGCTACTATCACTACCAATACCACCACTACTGTCGCCACCGATGCTGCTACCTTTGATGCCGCCTCTTCCACCGATGTTGCAGCCACCGCTGGCCATTGCCACTATTGCTGCTGCTACCGCCATCGTCGCTACTGCCACTGCCACCTGTATTGTTACTTCCGATGCTGTTGCTACTTTTGGTGCAGCCACTACTACTGCCATTGCTGTCGTTGCTTCTGGTTCAGCCAAAGCTATAGCCACTACCGCTGCGTCTAATGCTGCTGATACCTCTGATGCTACCGCTGCCACTCCCGCCGCTGCTGCCCCCACTATTGTTGCCTCCACCACTACCGCTACTGCTACTTCCGATGCCATCGCTACCACCGATATCGCTGTTACTGCTACAGATAATAGGTTTGTACATACCTATTATAGGCTAAAACTCTACCCAAAAATTCGAAGACACACAAACATTTTCACAAATATATAAAAATAGTTATTATAGACATGAACAACACAAATTAAAGTTGATTGTCATACAGCTTAAACTAAAATTTAATTAAATAATTTAATAATTTTATATTAAATTTAATAAAGAACAACTATAAATGAAAATTTTAAATTAAACAAAAAAAAATTAATTTAATAACTTATTATAATCCAATATTTTAATAACTAAAAAAATAACAAAAATTATATTAAATCTTAGTAATCAATGTATCTACTGACTATGAATAAAGTATAATCTATAAAAGCATTAACGTTGTTTTCTCTCCCTCTGCTCCTCCGATCACCAACTTTCCATTACGAAAATACTGTCCGAGTCACGGTGTTTAATGTTTGTTGAAATATATTTTCACTTATACAAGCTTCGTATGGGAAACAATGCAGTACCATATCTGTACAAAATTTAAGCTACCAAATAAAATCAAAATAAATAAAAAAAACTATGTCTTGGTAAATATATATTGCTGTAGTAAATATGTACATATATATTAGTATTTCATTCGTATATATATTACTATAGTATATGTACATATAAACTATAGTATTATGCGTCCATATATACTGAGTACATAAATATACTCGATATATATGTACATAAAATACTGTAGTATTATAAGTACGTATATACATACTATATACGTATGTAATTGCCGCATTTATTGTCATTGCAGTTGCTCCCGCTACCACTGCCACTCCTGCCACTACTACCGCTATTGTTGTCTCTACCTCTGCCACTGACGATGCTGCTGTCGATGCTGCTGCCCCTGTAGCCCCGACCGTGGCTGTGGCTGCCACTACTGCCACTGATGTCGCCTCTACAGCTAATGTCACCTTTGTAGCTAATGTCGCCTCTACTACTATTGTTGCTGCTACCAGTGCTACCACTACGGTCGCCGCTACCTCAGCTATTGCCGCTACAACCACTGCCACTGCTACTACTATGCCGCTACTACCGCCGCCGCCACTTCCACTACCGCTGCTACCGTCATTGCCATTGCTCCCGGTGCTACCGTAGTAAAAAATAGGCTTTTACATACTTATAATAGGCTAAAACTTTACTGAAAAAATTGAGAGACACAAAGATATATTCACAGATATATAAAAGCAAATATTATAGACATGACCAAACAAAAATTAAAGTTGATTGTCATATAGCTTCAATAAAAATCCAAAAGATGTCTAGCAATTATGTTTAGAGATAAAGAGAGTGCAAAAATAACATATTTTTAGAATAATAAAGATAAAATAAGCTAGCCCTCTTTTTGATAAAGCTGATATCGGTAAATATGAGACCCATGCACTGGAAGGAACGTGGTAATGTATGAATGCTTTGAACCAGGATTTTTTCTTTAGTCTCACATAATGTGTTCAGCAAAGATTCATAATCTTGTTAATTGGAAAAGCAATGAACAAAACCAGGATAAAAAAAATAAAACCTGCAAAAAAATATCATAATTATTTTCTACACAGACAAAAATAAATAATAGTTCTGATATAATTCACATACTCAATCATCCTTATAATTTGTAAGGAATGCTAACCACTACTGCGAGGATTCGCTACTGGATCTTTGAATGCTATCTGTTGCGCCAATGCCACTAACTATGACTCCATATAGAATATTTGCTGTTGCATTACATTTTTAATTTCTTTCATCTCATAATTCATTTCTTTAATTTCTTGCATTTCTTTCATCAAATTAGTTATCTGCTTGCCCTTCTTTTTCATTTCGGTCTCCATAACTACAATGTGTTCATTTGTTTCCAGTGCTTTTTGTTCGACTGCCTCATCCACTATTGCTGAGATAGATGAATTAGAAGCACGACTGCTACAACAAAATTCCACTCTCTTAGAGCCGATTCCTTACACTCATTGCCTCTTTCGACCTCCTATTATCTCTAAATAAATAGGATCATAGTCAATTAGTTGAAGATCCATATAACCCTCACCTTATTGATGAGGAGTTGTCACACATTCCTCCATTAGATCCTGAGATAAAATAGAGAAAAAAACTATTCTAGATATACAAAAAAATAAAATAAATATTTTGCATTCAAAATAATTTTCATAATGTACGGTAATTTTATAAAATCTAATTAATATAATAATTTCTTACAAGACTTGTTGTCAACATACTGACCATCCACTTTCTTCAATTGTATCTTTCTGAAAATCTCATAAAAATTTTGTTTTTGACCCAATTCTCCAGCTTAGAATTTGTTTTTATTAAGTCATAAAAAACAAATGATAAAAAAATTTAACAAAATTAATAAAACCATGCACAGATTTTATTTATTGAACTATTAGGACAACCAAAAAATATAGAAATGTTTAGAATTTTAAATTTGTACCAAATCTCGAGCGTGCTCAATGGTCAACTTTGAACCTCTAGTGTGTCGACAGATTCTTGTGCCTAGTCCAGCTACCTCACTTCATCAATTTTTGCTGGCAATATCTAATTTTTTCTTCACATCAGGCTCCTCTCAATAATTAAGCAACTCCGGCCAGTCTTCCTTGGATATAAAATCAGGTCTTTCTTTCATTTTCTTAAATTTATGGATAAAATCAGAATACCATTGAGCAGCTTTGATCTTCCATAATGTCTTTATCTTTTCATCAAATTTGGGTGCCCATGTGCACTGATTCTATAAATAGACAAATGATGAAAGAATTTATATTAACAACAAGAACATAATTATTTACTGCTTAAATTATAACCAACATAAAAGTTAAGTAATTAGATACTTATTTTTCAATGCTTTTGTTTTGTTATTTTTTAAAAGAAAGTCATTAAAATATGACTATTTTATCGATTCAAAAACTTTCTTCCAGGAGAAAGCTTTAGAATCAGCCATTTTTTTGAAAGCCTTTGTAATTATAGTCGAACACTTGTGAGATGGAATAAAACTATACAAATAAATAAATAATATTGAAAACAAGCAAATCATAATAATATTTAAAAAACCACTACCATTAACATCAATTTTTTTTTCAATTCATTTTTACATATTTTTTTTATCTCTCATCCACAATCACAATTTCTAACTTTACACTGACTGCAGAGGAAGGCATATTATTTGATGATGTCATTGGTATTGTAAATGGGCTAACAATCGGTGTAAAGTATGGGGTAGAAGATATAGATGGATCAAAAGTGTATGTAGGAAGTACAATGGATGGTGGGCTTACATCTGATAAAGGTGATAGTAGAGGTCTCAAAGATGGTGATGGTGATAGAAATGGCGATGGTGATTATGATGTGAAGTCTGTATATGGTGGCTTTGAGATGGTACTGATTATGCAACATGATGTAACCTACTAGATGAATTTGGTTCATTTTTGTGTCCATGTCCACCTCCACCACGGCCACATCATTTAGGCACCATCTACTGTACAAAATAAAAAATAGAACAAAAAATAGGGATATGATGAACAAGCATGCATTTTCGAATAAAACACATTGATAGATTTCAACAAAATATAAAAATACTTAGATAGTTTAAATTTATAATAAAATTATAACAATTTAATTATCGGTATCACGGTCATCCTCTAATGGATCTTCTGATATTTCGTCTGATTCTGATAGAAGTTCGAACTTATCTTCAAATAAAAATTGATAATCTTCAATTTCTATTATGCCACATAAATTTTATAGATCTTCATTTACATTCAAATGCTCAATATTATTTATGTCATCTTCCTGGAATGCCGGTGCAATTTCTAAGTCTGCACTTCTTTTTTTCGATGTTGGTACTTTAAATTTTGATAGAGCTTTGATTTTGCAAATTGCCCACCAATCTCTATTATCACGAGATAAACTCGGGTATGAACAAAAATATACTTGAGTGGCTTGAACTACCATAATAAATGGCTCATATTGATTATATTTACGTTTATGGTTAAACTCCACTAACTTATAATCCGAAAGAATCTTTATGCCCACATTTTGTGTAGGATCAAACCACTCACACTTAAATAATACAATCCTATGATTTTTGAGACCAGGATACTCCAACTCAATAACTTCTTTGAGTTGACCATAATAATCAATCTCATCTGCACTATAACCAGAGCCTTTAATACATACACCATGATTCATTGTTATTTTAGAAGAATCGTGCCCGATTGTGTGAAATTTAAATTCCTTAACAAAATACTCAGAATAGGTTGTCACATATCTAAATGGGGCTTTACTTAGATTCTGAATGAAAATATTTTAATCTCCATTTGAAGGATCAATTGCCTGTGACATAAATTAAAATAATTATATTAAAAAATAAAAGATACTAATAAATTAAATAATTCAAAAATATAAAACATAATTATTCTCACGTAATTGTTTGACCAATTCGCAAATTCAGTTTCTGGCCTATAATCAATATCATTGCTAGAAATTGCTGGATGCCTATATTTTAACTTATCAATATAATTACTGCACAAATGTAAAAAGAGAAAAAAATATATATATCAATTTTTAATAAATCATATTAAAGATAAAATTAAACTATGATTAAACCTGCAACCATTTTGGGTAAACATACTCAATATATGGTACAACCTCTTCACAATTAAGTAAAACATAGCTCTAGGTTGCTTCGTACTCTTTATCATTCATACATCTTTTCATTGCTCTTCCAAATGCTATTCCAAGGTTCTTGAAGATAGATAGTTTGTCCACAGAATCATCTTCTACCATCACATAACCTTCATAATTCCACGGCAAATTTCTATTCTTTGTTTTGACATGATCCTCAAAATAATAAGAAAAAAATGATGATGCTTCTTGTACTAAATATGCATTGCAAATTGAACCTTCAACTTTTGTATTGTTTCTAATATTCAATTTCAACTTACGAAGATACCTATATCCATAATGTTAGGTTTCAATTAGATTAAATTACAATAATACTTAAAGTACTAAATAATAAAACACAGTAAATTATATGTATTTACCTTTCAAAAGGATACATCCACCTGAATTGCACTGGCCCTGCAATCCTTGCTTCATATACCAAATGAACTGGCGAATGCTCCATCAAGTCAAAAAAAACTCGTTGGGAATATTCATTCAAGCTTACAAATAATAAGTCGAATATCATTCTCCAGCCTCACCATGTCATCTATTTTGATTATGGTTGCAGTTAGCTGATTGAAAAACAAACTAAGTTCTGTAAGGACCTTCCAAACACTTAGTGGAAATAATTCATGGAATGCAATTAGTATTAATCTCTGCATAAATATATGATAGTCATGACATTTCATTCCAAATAACTTAAGATTCTTCATATCCACGCATCTACCCATACTTGACAGATATCCACCAGAGAATTTTAAATTTTTAACCCATTCACACAATATGTGTCTACCTTCTTATCAAGTGTGTAGCAAGCTTTAGGAAATTTTTCTATTTCCTCATTCAGTTTTAATTCAGGATGCCGATAGTAATCATTCAGCACTTGTCTTGATTTTAAAGTGTCTTTTGTTTTTCTGTCTACATTAAGGACATTGTTGAAAACATTGTTAAAAACATTTATTTCAATATGCATTATATCTAAGTTATGACGAATTAAATTGGACTTCCAATAGGGCAAGTCCCAAAATATACTACGTTTCCTCCAGCCAAATAATTTTTTTTATTAGTCCATTACTTCTAGTAGCTTCCTTTTCAATTACCTTCTTCAAATACAAACTCTGAATCTCTATCATAATATCATCTCTCGAATGAACTGCTGGTGAAACTATCATCACAGTTTTATTTTTCCAAAATGCAGTTCTATTTCTTCGAAATGGATGATTCGTAGGTAGAAACTTACGATGATTATCAAACCATGATTATTTACCACTAAATTTAAGGGTAAATGCATCAGAATTTGTCATGCTATACGAGCATGCAAATCATCCTACGAGACACCAGCCAGACAAGATTGAATATGCAGGAAAGTTACTTACCTCCACATAAGGGCTGCCTGCATAATGAAATTTTGCTTCTTAGAGATATCATATGTATCAACGTCAAAATCCAACAAATGATTTAACTATGTAATAAGAGGCTGTAAGAAAATATTAAGCATGTCTTTCGGATTTTTTGGCCCTAGAACCAATAATGACAAAAATATATTTTGCTCATTCATACACAACCACAGAGGCAAGTTATAAGGTATCACTATCACTGGTCATGTTGAATACTATTGTCCAGATTGCCCAAATAGCTGAAATCCATTAGTGTAGAGACCCAATCACACATTTCGAATTTCTACTGCAAAATCTTGATGTATATAATTAGAATACTTCCAAGTAGGTGAATCTGATGGATGACACATTACCCCATCTTCAACCTCATGCTCGGAATGCCACGTCATATTATTTGCGGTAGCATTTGATGCATATACTCTCTGTAATTGAGGAATTAATAGAAAATAATAAATCTTAAAGACATGCTTTCTAACTATGTGTCTATCTATCTGTCTATCCATCTATCTATCTATTTATATATCTATTTGTTTAGCTGTCTATTTGTCTATATGTCTATCTATCTATCTGTCAATCTGTCTATAAGTCTTTCTGTCTATCTGTCAATCTATCAATCTGTCTATAAGTCTTTCTGTCTATCTATCTATCTATTCATCTATATATAAGTCTATCTATCTCTCTATATGTCTATCTATCTATATGTCTATTTGTCTATCTATCTATCTAGTTATATCTATCTATATATTTATCAGACTGTCTATCAATCTATCATTCTATCTTTCTATCTACATATCTGCCTATCTACCTATCTGTATATCTATCTATTCATCTATCTGTCTATCTATATGTCTATCTATCTATATGTCTATCTGTCTATCTATCTATCTATCTATCTGTATATATATCTATCTAGTGACTTGTCAATCTATCAATCTATCTATGTTTATTTATCTATGTATCTATTTATCTATCTATCTATTTGTCTATCTATCCATCTTTCTATATGTCTCTCTATAAATTAGTTTATATGTCTATCTATCCATCTATTTGTGTATATATTTATATATCTATCTATATAACTATATATCTTTCGATCAATGTGTGTATTTATCTATCTTTCTATCTATCTATCTTTTTATGTCTATTTGTCTAACTATCAATCTATATATCTATTTATCTTTCTGTCTATCTATCTATTTGTCTATCTTTTTATCTGTTTATCAATCTATCTATCAGTCTATCTATTTATATTGCTATCTATCTATCAGTCATTAGTCTATCTATCAATCTATCAATCTATCAGTCCATCTGTCTCTTTATAATTTTTCTATATGTCTATCTATCTATCTTTCTTTCTTTCTTTCGGTATAACTATTTTCTATCTATCTATATATCTGTATAACTATTTATCTATCTATCTATGTATATATCTACCTATATTTTGATCTATCTTTCTACCTATCTATCGGTCTAACTATCTATCTATATATCTATCTATCTATCTATATATCTTTCTATCCATTTATCTATCTTTCTGTATATCTGTCTATCTATCTGTCTATCTATCTGTCTGTCTATCTATCTATAAGTATATCTATCTATTTGTCTATTTGTCTATCTTTCTTTCTATCTGTCTGTCTATCTTTTTATATCTCTATAAGACAATCTATTTATCTATCTATCTATTTATCTGTCTATCGATTTATCTTTTTATCTGTCTATCTATCATTCAATCAATCTATCTATCTGTCTATCTATCTATTTGTCTTCTTATCAATCTTTCTATCTATCTGTCTATCTATCTTTCATTCTTTCAATTTTTATACCTTTCTATTTGTCTATCTATCTATCTCTGTATTTGTCTATCAATTTGTCTATCTATATATCTATCTATTTGTCTATCTATCTATCTTTTTATCTATCTATCTATCCATCTATCTATATATCTTTCTATTTATCTACTTGTCTTTCTATATATCTATCTACCTATCTGCTTATCTATTTATAATTCAATATGTCTATCTATCTCTCTATCTATCTATATGGCTCTCTAACTATCTGCTATCTACTATATGTCTATATGTCTATCTATCTTTCTTTCAATCTAAAATATTTCTATCTATCTATCTATCTGTCTGTCTGTCTGTCTATCTATC
This sequence comes from Sapria himalayana, assembly GCA_029783825.1. Taxonomy (NCBI): domain Eukaryota; kingdom Viridiplantae; phylum Streptophyta; class Magnoliopsida; order Malpighiales; family Rafflesiaceae; genus Sapria; species Sapria himalayana. The sequence continues at coordinate 12,742 of JAREIK010003157.1, read as the reverse complement.
TATCTATCTATCTCTATGTCAGTATGTCTGTCTATCTATCTATCTATATATCTTTTATGTCTTTCTATCTTTTGTCTATCTATCTTTTATCTATATGTCTATTGGTCTATCTGTCTAGTTGTCTTTCTGCCTATATATCTATCTATCTATTTGTCTTCCTATCTTTCTATCTCTCTATCTGTCTTTCTATCTATTTGACTATCTATCTATCTATCGATATGTATATCTATATGTTAACTGTCTATCTGTCTATCTAACTATCTATAAATCTCTCTATCTCCCTATCTTTATATTTTCCTATCTACTTATCTTTCTATCTATCTCTCTATCTATCTTTCTAAATGTTTATTTGTATATCTTTCTATCTTTCTGTCTGTCTATCTGTCTATCTTTTGATCTATCTATCGGTCTTCCTATATATCTATCAATCTATCTATCTGCCGATCTATCTATTTGTCTATCTGACTATATAACTATCTGTCTATTTCTCATCTCTCTATATGTCAATCTGTATATATGTCTATTTGTCTATATGTCTATATGTCTATATATCTATCTATCTTTTTACCTCTCTATCTATCTATCTTTCTGTCTTTCTATCTATCTGTCTTCCTATCTATTTGTCTATTTGTTTGGCTATCATATGTGTCTATTTGTACATCTATTTACTTGTTTATTTTTTGTCTATCTAACTATCTAGGTATATCGTATAGACTTGGTATTTTGACATTTTGTTAGAATTAATTCTTATTATGATTTGCAAGTTTATTATATATAATATCATTGAATAATTTTATTAATTATTCTAAATGTGCCTAATCTATTATTTTTATGGGAATAATAATGAATTAAGATTAGTATAAAGTTTAATTTATGTTCATGGGATGAATATGTGTATGAGATTCAAATCAAAATTATATCTATTTGATGCTAACAAATATTAGACAAACTCATCTTGATATTTATACATGGATCAAAGTCATAAGTTAATCTCTAATAGTTATGTTTTAAATTTTGACCTGTGATCACTATAGTTCTCAACATATAGAATATTATGTTTTGATATAATCTAACGTTGTAATCAGATGATTATAATTGTTATACTTGAACTTAATAAGTATTATGTAGTGTGATATGAGTGATTAAGATGGAATGTATCCCTCTTATTATAAGACCGATATTTTTGCGTCCCATCGATAATTGAGACTGAGAAATGCATGGTCGTGCTCAAATGAATTGAAGGTGATCAATATCATTTGTTTAGTCAGTCTAATTGGGTTTCGAGTAATAAAAGATAGAACGATATATGGTTGACTTTTTCCATGTCTTATTTATATTAAGATATCACGAGACAAAAAGATTGTCATTAGCTATATTAAGGTTGTCTTAGATCATGAGTTTTTTTATTTAACTTAGGTAGTCATAAAGTCTTGCTCGAGGCCACTTATGACTTCTAAGATGAAAATTTAATTTATGGCTATTACCAATGTTAATTGAACCTATAGGGTCACACATTAAGAACAAATAATAATTGTTATGATTTTTCACTCTCTGTAGTAATTTAAAATGATGAGATTATTTTAAATTACAAATAACAATTAGTTATTTTTTAAATTCGAATTTAATTTTAAGAAAGTTTAAATTCATGATTTAAATAAATAAATAATTTGTTACATTGAATTTGAGTTTTAATGAATAAATTCATTTAAATGGAGTTTTTTAAAGATTTGAATTTAAGTTGTTATTATTTAAAAGTGTTTTAAATATATAATAATATTAAATTTATTTATGACTATAACCCTAGCAGACTTGTATATATATATGTGAGACATATTTGATGCATGTAGTCATCCTTTATAATATAGAAATAAACCCTTTAATTTTGAGAAGACAAATTTGAACTAGCATTCAACAAGATCATTCATTATTTGTTCTTGTGTGGATAATTGTAGACGATAGTCATTTTTCAAAAAGACATCACCTTTAAACATCCGAATAAACTATGATATACACTTTGAAAGCTTGACGAATCGATCTATAAGAGGTAAGTTTCATTTACCATTCTTTCATGTTTTTATGAAATGCATGTGATCCTTGGTGGGTTAAGGAATAAAAAAATTATAAATTTCCCTGTGTTTATGGTCCAATTAGACAGGATATTATGTCTGATAAACCAAACAGTGGTATAAAAGGAACTTGTGTTTTCATAAAAACCGATAATGCCATATTTGATCGTAGGTATGTGATGTATATGATTTTTGCATGATTTATATTTTTGAATATATGTGATATTATGGTTTTTGCGGATGACATAGTTAATCAGTTTTGTTAAGGTATAAATTGTTTGAATCCGAAACCTAAAAGGATTCGTTAGTTGATTGAGAATCCGAATGGGATATTGCCATTAAAGTGTTTAATGGCATGATATATGATTCTAGCTTTGTCTTAATCAAATTAATACATGGAATAAATTAATATGTCAATTTTGATTTATCAGTGATTGTTAATGGTGGAGCTAAAATAAGCCCTATGTGTAATGAGATTACATAATATGTTGTTTTAATGTGATTTTGATGGCTTTCGGCTTATTCTAAATTTATTAATAATTTAAAGAAAATTTATTGATAATATAAATACAAATTTATTGATATGATCAATGAAAATTTATTTTTAAGATTAGTGAAAATTTATTGATGAGATCAGTGAAAATTTATTAATGAGATCAATAAAAATGTATTAATGAGATCAATGAAAATTTATTGTTGAGATCAATGAAAATTTATTGATGAGATCAATAAAAATTTATTGATGAGATCAAAGGAGACCCATATACAGACTGAAGACGGTTACACAGATATGTAGACAAATATACAGAAAGAAAAATAGACAAAAAGACAAACACACAAAAAGATTTTCAAATAGACAGGCAGACAGATAGACAGATAGATATATAGATAAATAGGTAGTTAGATAGGCAGATATTAGATAGACATTTTTAGAGATAGATACATATACATATACACAAATAGATATATAGATAGATAGGTAGATAGATTAAAGATAAAGCAATAAATAGATTGACAAATAAACAGATAAACATATAGACCATATATATAGTTAGATAGATATATAGATAGATAGACAGATAGACAGATGGACATATAGATAGATAGATAGATAGATAGACATAGGGACATATAGATAGATAAATAGATAGATAGGTAGATAGATAGACAAAAGATAGATAGACAAAAAGATAGAAAGACATATAAATATATAAAGAGATAGAGTGATAGACCGCTAGATAGATAGATAGTTAGATAGATAGATAGTTAGATAGATAGAAAGATAGAAAGATATACATTTAATTAGGTAGATAGATAGATAGATAGATAGACAGATAGACATATAGATATATACATAGATTGATAAACAAACATACAGATAGATATATAAATAGACATATAGGCATATACACAATTATACAGATAGATATATACACAAATCGACATATAGATAGATACTCAGATTGATAGATATATAGATAGAAACATAGACAGATAGACAGATTGACAGATTGACAGATAGACAGATAGACTGAAGACTGATAGATAGATAGACAAATAGAAAGATATGCAGATAGACAAATAGATAGATAGATAGATTGACAGATAGGCATATAGACATATAGACAAAAAGACAGACAGATAGATAGATAGTCAGATAGATCGATAGATAGACATATACATAAATTAATAGATAAAAAAATAGTTAGATAATTAGATTGATAGATAAGCAGATAGATAATGAGATAAAGCTGCTAAACAGATAAACAAAAAGATATATAGACAAATAGAACATATTGATAGTTAGATAGAAAAACAAATAGACTAATAGACAGTTATACATATTGATAGATATACAGAGAGATAGACAAATAGAGAGATTGATTGATTGAAAGATTGACAGATACACAGACAAACAGATAGATATATAGATAGATAGCTAGATAGATAGATGGATAGATAGAAATATAGATATATAGAAAGACAGATAGATAGACAGACTGATAGACAAACACACAAAGACACACCCACACACAGACAAAAAAATAGAAAGATGGACACACACAAAAACAAATAGACACACATACACACAGACACATAGACATATAGATAGAAAGTCAAATAGACCCATAAATAGACATTTACAGGGATAGAAAGAAAGAAAGATAGTTACACAAATAGATAGACAGACAGAAAGATAGATAGATACACATATAGCTAGACAAATTAACAAGTAGATAGATAAAAAGATAAACCGATAAATAGATAGTCATATAGATAGATATACAGATAGATAGATAAATAGATTGACAGATAGACAAATAGACAAATTGATAGATATACAGATAAATAGATAAATAAATAAATAAATATATATATATATATATATATATATACATATAAAAAGATAGACAGACAGACAAACAAATAGATAGATAGATATACAAAAAGATAGTTAGATAGATAGATAGAGAGATAGATAACCAAAAAGATATATAGAAAGGTAGACACAGACAAATAGATAGATGGACAAACAGATAGATAAACAAATAGATAGATATACAGAAATACAAATAGATAAATATATAGAAATACAGATAGACAGATGATAGATATATAGAAATACAGATAGAAAGATAAATAAATAGACAGATTAACAAATTGCCAGATTGTCAAATAGGTAGATAGATATATAGATATATTGATTGATTAATAGGTAAAAAGTTAGATAGATAGATAGATAGATAAATCAATAGTTTGATAGATAGATTGATTAATATATAGATAAATAGATAGATCAATCAATCGATAGATCGATAGATAGATTGATAGATATATAGACAGATACATAGATAGATACTTAGATAGAAATATAGATAGATAGAGAGACAAAGATGAAAAATCAGATAGACAGACAGATAGATATATAGTCAGTCAAACAGATATATAGATAATAGATAAATAGATAGGTAGATAGAGCATAGACACAGAAAAATCAATATTTAGAGAGGTAGACAGATAGACATATACACAAATAGATAGATAGAAAGATAGACAGATAAAGAGATAGACATATAGACTAATAAATAGATAAAGAGATAAACCAATAAATATATAGACAGAGAGACTGGTAGATTGATATACAGATAGACATATAGATAGATAGAAATATAGACCAATAGACAGATAGACAGATAGACAGATAGATAGATAGATACATAGATACATAAATATAGAGATAGTTAGTTAGATAGATAGATAGATTAGATAAACATACAAATAGATTAATATATAGATATATAGATTTATAGAAAGAATGATAAAAAATATAGATAAAACGATATATAGATAGATAGACAGATAGATAGATTAAAAGAAAGATAGATAGACAAAGATACACAGAAGAAAGAAAGATAGATAGATAGACAAAAAGACAGAAAGACAGAAAGACCGAAACACCGATAGACAAACAAATAAACATACACATAGTTATACAATTAGATAGAAAGAAAGATACATAGATAGATAGATAGATAAAAGAGAGAACAAATAGTTAGACATTTAGAGAGAGATAGATTGACATATAAACAAATAGATAGATAGATAGATAGAAAGATAGTCAAATAGATAGATTATTAGATAAACATTCATAGAGATAAAAAGATTGATATATACACAAATAGGTAGAAAGATAGTCAGATAGATACATAGAAAGATATACAAGTAGATAGATAAAGTGATAAACTGATAAATATATAGATAGATATATAAAGAGATAGATAGATAAAAGGATAGACAAACAGACAGATATACAGATAGATAACTAGATAGACAAATAGATAGATATACAAATAGACTGATAGACAGAAAAATAGATAAACAAATAGATAAATATATAGATAGACAGATAGATAGATATAAAAAAGATTGATACACAAATAGACAAATAGAAACATAGATAAAAGATATATAGACAGATATATAGATAGACAGAAAGACAAATAGACAGATAGAATGATTGATTGATTGATTGACAGATAGAATGATAGACTGATAGACAGATAAACAGATAGATAGACATATAGATATATAGACATATATACATATAAAAAGATATATAGATAGTTAGTTAGACAAATAGATAGATAGATGGATTTATAGATAGATAGATATATAGATAGATAGATAGAGAAAGAGATAGAAAGATATAAATATAGATAGATATATATAGATAGACAAATATATAAAAAGATAGATAGAAAGACGGATACACACAGAAGATAAATAGATAGACAGACAAAAAGACAGAAAGATAAAAAGACAGATAAACAAATAGACAATTAGACAGATATATATAGAAATAGATAGAGAGAAAGACAAACAGATAGATAAATAGAGAGATAGTTAGATAGAAGATAGACTCAGACAGTTAGACATTTAGATAGAGATAGATTGACATTTATACAAATAGATAGATAGAAAGATAGTCAAATAAATAAATAAATAAATATATATATATATATATATATATATACATATAGAGAGATAGATTGATAGACATATACACAAATCGATAGAATGATAGTAAGAAAAATATATAGACAGATAGACGAATAGAAACATAAAGAGATAACTGATAAATAGATAGACAGATAAACAAGTAGACAAATAAATAGATTGATAGATAGACATATACATAAATAGACAGATAGAAATATAGTCACATTGATAGATAGACAGATAGATCAGTAGATAGATAATGATATAAACCCATAAACAAATATACAAATAGAAAGATAGGCATATAAACAAATAGATAGATAGACATACAGACAGATAGATAGTTAGATAGATTGATCGATTGATATATAAACAAATAAACAGATAGGCAGATAGATAGAAAATAGATCGATAGATAGTCAGATAGACATATAGATAGATAGATTGATTGATTGACAGATAGATAGATATACAGATAGACATATAAATAGTTAGATAGACAGATAGATAGATAGATAGATAGACTAATAGGCACATGCAAAAATAGACAAATATAAAGATAGATAAATAGATAGATAGACAGATAAACAAGAAGTGGATTAATAAATAAACTAATAAATAGATATTTAGATAGAAAAATAGACAGATAGACCATATAGATAGATGACTAATAAACAGATGGACACATAGATAAATATATAGATAGACATATAGAAAGATAGATAGATACAAAGTTAGATAGATGGACAAATAGAAAGATAGAGAGATATACAGAGACAGATAGATAGATAGATAGATATACAGATAGATAAATATATAAATATACAAATAGATAGACAGACATACAGATAGATAGATAAATAGATAGACAAATAGATAAATAAACAAATAGACAATAAACAAATAGACATATAGACAGAATACAAATAGACAGATATACACATAGTAAGATGGAAATTAGATAGATTGACAGATAGAAAGAGAGACGGGTAGACAAATAGACAGAAAGATAGATAGATAGATAGATAGACAGATAAGCATATGGAGAAAGATATACAGATAAATAGATAGACAAATAGATAGATAAACAGAGAGATATGTAGATAGATAAAAAGATAATCCAATAAATAGATATACAAATAAAGAGATAGATAGATAAAACATATAGATAAATAGATAGGTAGATAGATATTTAAATAGATAGATAGATAGATAGATAAATAGACAAATAGATTATTAGAGAGATAAAAAGATAGACAAATAGACATATAGAGAGATTAACACATAGATAGATAGATAAATAGATAGATAGACAAATAGATAGATAAAAATATAGATTGATAAATAGTTAGTTAGATAGATAGATAGATAGATAAATAGATAGAAAGATATAAAGATAAATATGTAGATAGTTAGATAGATAGATAAACAGATAGATAAACAAATAGAGAGATATACAGACACACATATCGACATAAGACATATAAATAGATAGATAGAAGAAATATAGACAGACAAATAGACAAACAGATAGACAGACAGATATACAAATAGATAGATAGATAGATTGATATAAAGATAGACATATAAACCATATAGATAGATAGATAAATAGAGATATAGACAGAAAGACAAATTGATAAATAGACAGATAAATAGATAGACAGATAGACAAATAGACAGATATATAGATAGATATACACACAAATATAAAGATAGAAAGATAGTTACATTAAAAGATTGACATATAGACAAGTAGATAGATAAATAAATAAATCAATAAACAGATAGATAAATAGAGATAGATAGATAGTCTATATACATAGAGATATAGATAAATAGATAGATAGATAGACAGACAGACAGATAGATAGATAGACATATAAAAAGATAGGTAGATAGACATATATACGGATAGATAGATATATAGATAAAGATATAGAGAGATAGACAAACAGATAGATACATACATACATACATAGATAGATAGACAAATAGACAGAGAAACAGATAGACAAATATATAAATAGACCGATAGACATATATACAAATAGTTAGATAGATAGATATACAGATAAATAGATAGATAGTTAGATAGATAGATACACAAATAGACATATACACAATTAGATAGATACAAAGATAAATGGATAATTAGATAAAAAGATAGACAAGTAGATAGATAAAGAGATAAATTGCAAAATAGAAAAATACATATATAGACAAACAAATAGGAGATAGATAAACAAATATATAGATAGTGAGATAAATAGTGAGGTAGAGAGATATATAGATAGATAGATAGTTACATATATAGACAGACAGACAGATAGATATATATATATATATATATATATACAAATAGATATATTGAAAGATAGATAGACAGATAGATAGATAGACAGATAGCCAAATAGACAGATAGATACATAGACAACTAGACAGACAGATAGATAGACAGACAGATAGATATAAAGATAGACATACACATAAATAGATAGATTGAAAGATAGATAATTAGATAGACAGATAGAAAAGTAGATAGATAACGAGATAATCCAAAAAATAGATAGATAGATAGACAGAGATATAGAAAGATTAATAATATATATTTATAGATAGATATATACATAAATAGAAAGATAGATAGTTAGATAGATCGACAGATAAATAGAAAGATAGATAGATAGATAGACAGATAGACAGATAGACAGATAGACAGATAGACAGATAGACAGATAGATAGACAGACATATAGACATATAGATATACAAATAGATAAATAGACAAATAGAAAGATAGACAATTAGAGAGATAGATAAATAGGCAGATATACATATAGACATATTGACATAAGACATATTGACATAAATATACAAATAGACAGAGTGTCAGATAGAAAAATACATAAATAGATAGATAAATAGAAGATATCCTAATAGTGAGATAGACAGCTAGATAGATAAATATATTGATAGATAGATACATAACTAGATAGATAGATAGATAGACAGATATACAAATAGATAGATAGAGAGATAGACAGATAAATAAACAAATAGCCTGATAGACAGATAAACACTTAGTCAAATAGATATACAGATAGATAAATAGACAGATAGATAGATAAAATCATAGAGAGATATATATATATATATATATATATATAGACAGGTTAAAGATAGTCAGATAGACAAGTAGATAGATAAAGAGATAAACTACAAAACAGTTAGACAAATAGAGAGAGAGAGAGATAGACCATATAGATAGATAGATATACAAAAAGATAGATAGATAGTTAGATAGATTGACAGATTGACAGATAAACAGATAGATAGAAAGATAAAAGATAGAAAGATAGAAAGATATAAAGATAGAAAAATAGATAGATGGATAGATAGATAGATATATATAGACAGATAGATAGATATATAGTTATATAAATAGATAGATAGATAGATAGAAAGGTAGACAAATAGATAGATAAATAGGCAAATAGATAGATAGATAGATAGATAAACAAAAGGACAAATAGATAGATCGATAGATATATAGATAGACATATAGACATAAGACGGATAGACAAAATAAATAGATATACAGATTCTAAGATAGACACTTAGAAAGATAGAGAGATAGACAGATAGATAAAAAATATACATATAGTGAGATACACAGATAAATAGATACATAGATAGATAAACAAATAGTCAGATATACAAATTGACTTATAGATAAATAGATATTTAGATAGATAGATAGATAAACAGATAAACAACTAGATAGATATATATATATATATATATATATATATATAGAAAAATAGATTATTAGACACATAGATAGATAGAAGATAGATTGATAGATAGACAAATAGTCAGATAGACTGATAAACACATAGACAAATAAACAGATACATTTCTAGATAGATATATAAAGATATAGGAAGATTGATAAATAGATAGATTAATAGATAGCTAGATAGCCTGATACCTAGATATGCAGACATATAGATGGACAGATACAAAGATAGATAGCTAGATAGATAGATAGATAGATAGAGAGTTTGATACATAGATCGATCGATAGATTAATATATTGATACTAGATCGATCGATAGATAGATAGATAAGTATTTAGATAGATATATAGATAGATAGATAGATAGATAGGTGGATAGACAGACAAATAGAAAAAATATATATATAGATATACACACTGACACACATTACTACAAAAGAATATTTATTTATCTATGTAAATTTTGCTAGGGAAAAAATTCCTAGCCAATTTGTGACGGATTAGCTAGGGAATAGCAAGAGATGTTAGCTTTTACATTGAATTACAAATTTGCGATGGATTTATAATGGATTAGAGATGAAAATTTTCTATTGAAAAATGTCCCTGCTAATATTACCGTTGATTTTTACATAAAGAAAGATGGAAATTTTAGCAACGACTTTAGCCATGAATTCTTCCTAGCTAATTACATCGAGACAAAATTCATTGCTAAATAATTATCTGAAATTTTTTTTATGATTATTTATTAATTACAAGCGATTAGTCCTTAAATAAAAAATTTTACAAAATATATGCATTTAGCTAGGTAATTTTCTCTAGCTATTTTGGCTAGGGATTATTTTCGTTGCTAATCTATACTGATTTTTTTTATTTTTATATATTATTTGTTTTAATATTTGATGTAATTTTGTATATTAAAGGTTTTTCCTGGACAATGGATGAGAGATCCTTGAAACATACCTTCTCCTCATATAATTATAAAAATATGATATTATAAATAAATAATTATAAAAATATTTAAATACAAATAAAATTGAAATTAATAAAGACAAATAATAGTTTAAATGATTATAAAATTTTAAAAAAATGTTCAAAAAAGTTTTCTAAAATTTTTAATTATTAAATTTAAGTATTTGTATTAAAAAAACATTAAATAATTAATTATATGATATTAATCATTTTTTAGATATTTTAATAAATAAATGAACATACATAAAAATTTCTACTAATAAAAAGCTAAAATAAATAATTATATGATTAAATAAAAAATATTTATAAAAATATCTGAATTAATGAATAAAATTTTGAATGGAAATAAAATTTTAAATAAAACTTAAAAAAATAGTTACTAAAAGATTTGAAAATTTTGAATTATAATATAAAATTTTAAATTTTTCATAAAATTTAAAAGAAAATAAATTGATATTTAAACATAAATAATTAGATAATAGATAGATAGCTAGCTAGCTACATATATAGATAGATAGATGGAGTAACAGAAAGATAGACAAAAAGATAGAAAGACAGACATATAGACAAACACATATACAAACATAAAGACAGACACATAAATAGATGGACACACACATGCAGACAGACAAATAGTCATACAGACACAAAGACATATAGACAGACAAACACACATACACGCAGATAGATAGATAGATAGATAGATAGACAAACAGATAGATAGATAGATAGATAGGCAAATGGTGGATGGTCATATAGATAGATAGACATATAGATAAATAGATAGATAGACATATAGACATATAGACAGATAAATAGATAGATAGATAGAAAGATAGATAGATAGACAAATAGATAGATAGACATACAGATAGATCGATAGATAGATAGATAGACAAATAAACAAATAAAAAGATAGACAGATAGAAAAATAGACAGATAGACACATAGAGAGATAGACAGATAAATAGATAGATAAAAGATGGATTGATAGAGAGATAGATAGAAAGACTATATAGACAGATATATACATAGACAGATATACAGATTGACTGATTGATAAATAGACAAAAAATAGATAGATAGATAGATAGATGATAGACATATAGAAAAATAAACATATGAATAGATAGACAAATAGACAGAAAGACACATAGAGAGATAGACCAATAAGTAGCAAGGTAGATTGACAGATAGACATACAGACAGATTGAAAGATATATAGATATATAAAAAGACAGAAAGACTATGTAGATAGGTAAATTGATATAAAGAAAGAAAGATAGATAGATAGATATAAAAATAAATAGATAGATAGATTGATAGATAGTTCGATAGATAGATAGATAGATAAAGAGATAAACAAATGGATAGTAAATAGATTGATAGACTGATATATATATATA
>JAREIK010003156.1:36179-54013 GCA_029783825.1 Sapria himalayana | reverse complement strand
AAAGGGCACGATTCTTCTAAAGCAACTATGAACAGTGGTGTATACATTAAAGCTCAAGTTATAGTGTAGATGAGATTGATTATTATAGTCAAATAGCAGAAGTTATTGAGTTGGAGTATCTTGGACACGAAAATAATAGGATTGTTTTATTAAATATGAGTGGTTTGATCCTACACGAAATGTGGGTACAAAGATTCATTCGAATTATAAGCTAGTGGATATTAATCATAAACGTAGATTTAATCGATATGAGCCATTTATTATGGTAGTTAAAGCCACTCAAGTATATTATTGTACATATCTAAGTTTATCTAGTGATAAGTGTGACTGGTGGGCCATTTGCAAATCAAAACTCAATCAAATTTTAAAGAATCAACATCTTAAAAATGAAGTGCAAACATAGCTATTGCACTAGCATATAAATTGAGCATGTGCAAGTAGATGAAGATCCAGAAAACTTATGGACACAAATAGTGGCCTAATAAAAATTGAAGATGATCATTTTCTATCTGAAATGAGTTTGAACTTCCATCAGAATCACATAAAATGTCAGAAGATCCATTAAGGATGATAGTGATACCTATAAATAAATTTTTATAGTTGTATTAGAATATTATAATTTCAGAGACATTCTATATTTTGTTGCAATTCATAGGTGCGTGTTATTCTAAAATGCATAGTTATTCATCATACAATATCAATTTGTGTTTTCATTATATCTCTATTATTTGTACTTTGTTTTTTTCTTTGTACAGTAGATGGTGCATAAAGGACATGGGTGTGGTGCGGTGTACGTGGACACAGGACATGGACAAGATTCATCTAGTATTTTATGTCATATTGTGCAGTCAGTACCATCTCATACCTACCCTATCTAGACTTCAACATCATCATCACCTTCACCATCAGCATCAATGACACCTTTATCATCACCTTTATCAGATATAAGGCCACCATCCATTGTCCCTCCTACACACACTTTTAAATCCATCACCATCATCTACACCACATTTTACACCATCAGTTGTTCCCTCATTTACACACCATCGACATCAACAAATGTTGTGACTTCCTCTAAAGGCAGTGCTAGGTTAGTAATAGAGATTTTGGGTGAGAGGCAATAGAAATATGTAAATATTACTTTAATAAAAATTATGATGTCCCTGTAGGGATTTTGTTTTTATATATAGTTATGAATTACTTGTTTTCAATGTTAATTATTTATTTTTACAGTTTAATTCCATTTACAAGTGTTCGGCTATAATTACAAATTCATTCAAAAAAATAGTTGATTCCAAAGCATTCTCATGGAAGAAAGTTTCTTAATCGACAAAGAGATGAACCTTAATGACTTTTAGGTAAAAACAAAGATTACAAAAGCATTGAAAATTAAGTACTAATTAGTTAACTATTATGTTGGTTATTATTCAAGTAAAAAAGATTTGTGTTCTTGTTATTAACATAGTTTTTTTGTGAATTTTTTATATATAGAATCATTGTACATGTGGAGCCAAATTTGATGGGTGGATAAAGTCATTGTGGGAGAGAAAAGCTACCAAATGATACTCAAATTTTGTCCATAAATTGAAGATTCTAAAAGATAGGCCTGATTTTATACCTAAGGATTAGTGACCCAAGTGGCTTAAGTATTGGAAGGAGCTAGAAGTAAAGAAAAAATCAGAGATATCCAGCAAAACCCGAAGGACTGAGGTAGCAAGACTAGGTACAAGAATGTCTCACCACACAGGAGACACAAAGTCGAGCATTGAGCACGCTCGAGATTTGGTACAATTTATAACTTTAAAACATTTGTATATTTAACAGTTGGCCTAATAGTCTAAATAATTCAAATATTTGCATGTTTTTTCAATTTTAGCTAAAATTTTTAACATATATTATTTTTTGACTTATTTAGGCTTGAGAATTGGGTCAAAATCCCAATTTTTATGAAAATTTTAGAAAGTTGCATGTGAAGAAAATGGATGGATAGTTTGTTTACAACAAATCTCAGATGATTGCTATAAGAATCTATTATATTAATAAACTTTTAAAATACTACAGTAAATATTGAAAGTTGTGTGGAATAAAAAATATTTGATTTATTTTATTTATATCTAGCACAATATTTTATTCTATTTTATCATAATACTTTGTGGAGGAACGTTTGATAGCTGATTCTCAACCAGTTGAGAATTTAATGGATATTCAACCAATTGACTATGATCCTATCTATTTGAAGACCATAGAATGTTAAAAAAAGCAGCAAGTGTACGACATCAGCTCGAAGAGTGTGGCTTTTTATTCTAGCAGTCATGCTTCTATTTCCTCTAACTTAATAGTGGTGGATGAGGTTGTCATAAAGCAAGTAACTGAAATAAATGAATATTTTGTATTTATATAGAGAGAAATGAAAGAAAAGGATTAGTAGAATATTCTTTTGAAGGAAGAAATACTGGAAATGAATGAAGTGAATGATGAGATGAAAGAAATTAAGAATGCAATGCAACAGTAGATGTCCTATATGGAGACACAATTAGCGGGCTTGACGTGAGAGATAGCATACCGAGTTCTAGTAGGGAAACCACACATGAGAGGATAGCACAAATGCACCATCTAATGATGAGGATGATAATTTAGTTTTAAATGATTATATACCTATGATATATTTTTATTTTAACTATGTAACTATTGGATCAAAATAATTTCTTAACTTCTTTTACTTTTTTTCAATTATAAAAAATTGTTTATATTATATTTTTTATTCAATTTTAATATAAAAATTTTAATAAAAGTAATTATAATTTTTTGTAAAAAAAAATTGTGAAAATAGTTTTGGAATGAAAATAGCTAGGTAGAGTTGTCAAATGGTCCGGGCGGGCCCATCCCGTCACGAAGCATGACATATTTTGGATGTGCTTGGTTTGGAACGGCACGAGAATGACCCATGCCCATGCTAATGCTGGGCCTGCCCTAGACACAGGTCGGGCCATGCCAAGGCGAGAGATTTTGACCTGCATTCCTTGCTAGGCATGACAAGAATGCCTGGCACATGGGCACGGCACGCATGACCATGCACTGAGCATGGTAATGATGATCCGACATTGATAGGCAATGCTTCTCGTGCCTTGAAATGGTGACGGCAGTGAGGGGGTGTGGTGGCATGCCATGGAAACCCTAATTTTTTTTTAAAAATTAGGGTTACCACCAATCCATAATCAAGCCGAATGGAGGTGAACCTAGAGGATTTCAGGCTGCTGGCTCATGCCGGCCCTACCTCCATTGAACCATTTTGGGCGAGAAATGAAACGGTTACTATGCTGTGATGTGGCTTGACTCAGCATGGTAGTCCGGTAGGGCAACATAAAATTGGGCTGCCCCCCCCCCCTGTTTGACACCTCTATATCTAGAGATTTTTCCATCGCTAATTTAGCTAGGAAATTTTTTGTAAATATTAAGATGAAAGATATTCATTACTACTCTTAATTATGATCAAAATTAGCAAGGGAAAAAATATAATTAGCAAGAAAATTTCGATCATTCAAAAATTTGGTAGGGATTTTTTTTCATTAATATTTTACGACAAGTACTTTAGCTTGGAATAAATATCCTCGTAAATCCATCACTATTCTATTTTAGTGAAGGAATTTCTTATAATGGCTAAGGAAATTTACCTAGCTATTATGTCTATATATCTTTATATTTGTATGTCTATTTGTCTATGTATTAGTTTGTCTATATGTATACTTATTTGTCTGTCAAACTATCTATCTATCTATCTATATATCTATCTCTCTATTTATTTGTCTATCAATCAATCTTGTTTGTCTATCTGGCTATCAATATGTTTTTCAAATATGTCATTCTCTCTTTTTATAAATCTATCTACTTGTCTATCAATTTGTCTATCTATCTGTCTATCAATCTATCAATCTATCTATTTTTAAATCAATCATTATATATATATATATATATATCTGTCTGTCTGTCTTTCTAGCTATCTATATGTTAGATTATCTGTCTATCTATCTATCTATAAATCTAAATATCTATTTATTTTTCTATCTTTCTGTCTATTTATCTATATATCTTTCCCTCTATCAAGCTATCTATTTATTTATCTATCTATCTACCCATTTATTTGTCTATCTATCTATCTATCTACATATCTATTTCTCTATCTATCTATCTATCTATTTGTATATCTATCTATCTATCACTCTATCTAATTGTCTATCTATCTATCTATCTGTTTGTCTGTCTATCTATCTATCTATCTATCTGTCTATCTATCTTCCTATCTATCTATCTATCAGTCTATCTATCTATATATCATTGTGTCTATCTATTTATCTATATATTTTTCTATCTATCTATTTTTCTAACTATCTATATATTTGTCTATCTATCTAACTATCTTTCTTTCAGTTTATCTATCTATTTGTCTATCTATTTATTTATCTATTAGTATATCTATCTATCGATCTATCTATAAATCTATCAATCTATCCATTTCTCTATCTATATATCTCTCAATCTAACTATCTATCTATCTAACTATCTTTCTATCTATCAATCAATATATCTATTTATCTATCTATCTATCTATCAATATGTAAATAAATCTAATAATAAATTAATCAATCTTTTTGTCTATATATCTATTTATCTATCTATCTATTTATCTATCTAACTAACTAACTATCTATCTATCTATCTATTGGTCTACATGTCTATCTATTTATCTATCTATTAGTCTACCTGTTTATCTATCTATCTATCTATGTAACTATCTATCTATTTGTATATCTATCTATCTATCACTCTATCTAATTATCTATCTATCTATCTAACTATCTATCTATATATATGTCTTTCTATCTATCTGTCTATCTATCTTCCTATCTATTTATTTATCTATCAGTCTATCTATCTATCTATAATTGTGTTTATCAATTTATCTATTTATTTTTCTATCTATCTATTTATCTAACTATCTATCTATTTGTCTATCTATCTATATTTCTTTCTTTCAGTTTATCTATCTATTTGTCTATCTATTTATTTATCTATTAGTATATCTATCTGTCGATCTATCTATCAATCAATCTATCTATCTATCTATCTATCTCTCAATCTAACTATCTATCTGTCTAACTATCTTTCTATCTATCAATTAATATATCTATTTATCTATCTATCTATAAATATGTCAATAAATCTAATAATAAATCAATCAATCTGTTTGTCAATATATCTATTTATTTATCTATCTATTTATCTATCTAACTATCTATCTATCTATCTATCGGTCTACCTGTCTATCTATCTATCTATCGATCTGTCAACCTATCTATCTATCTATCTATGTAACTATCTATCTATTTGTATATCTATCTATCTATCTATCTATCGCTCTATCTAATTGTCTATCTATCTATCTAACTATCTATCTGACTATCTATCTATCTCTCTTTCTATATATCTATCTATTTATCTTCCTATCTATCTATCTATTAGTTTATCTATCTATCTATCATTGTGTCTATCTATTTATCTATATATTTTTTTATCTATCTATCTATGTATTTGTCTATCTATATATCTTTCTTTCAGTTTATCTATCTATTTGTCTATCTATTTATTTATCTATTAGTATATCTATCTGTCAATCAATCAATCTATCTATCTATCTCTCTATCTGTTAATCTATCTATCTCTCTATCTCCTTATCTATCTATCTCTCAATCTAATTATCTATCTATCTAACTATCTTTCTATCTATCAATCAATATATCTATTTATCTATCTATCTATCAATATGTCAATAAATCTAATAATAAATCAATCAATGTGTTTGTCTATATATCTATTTATCTATCTATCTATTTATCTATCTAACTAACTAACTATCTATCTATCTATCGATCTACCTGTCTATCTATCTATCTATGTAACTATCTATCCATGTGTCTATCTTTCTCACTATCTATCTGTCTATCTATCTTTCTATCTATTTGTCTCTCTTTCTATCTATTAATCTATCTATCCATCTATCTGTCTATCTATATTTATATCTATCTATCTATCTTTTTGTCTATCTATCTATCTATCTCTCTTTTTGTCTATCTATCTATCTATCTATCTATATATCTTTATCTCTATCGATCGATCTATCTATCTGTCTGTCTGTCTGTCTATCTATCTATTTACAGTACAAAAAAACCTTCATTTAGAGACAAACATTTTAGTCTCTAATCCATCTATAAATAGAATTGCAGATGGGTTAGAGACAAAAGTTTCAATGTTAAAAATGCTGGTATGTGATTTTGACCATCTCTTATACAACTCTAATTAATGATGGAACTTTTAGTCTCTAATAACATATGGATTAGTGATGGATTTTACCATCTATAAATTAATAATTCCCAAAGCTAATTCTGTCTCTGATTAGAGATAGAATTTTTAGTCTTAAATTTCATCTATATCCAGAGACATTGATTCCATGTCTGAATAGATATGAAATTTTTAGTCTTAAATTTTATCTCTATTTATAGATAGATTTGATGCTATCTTTGATCATAGATAGATTTCATTATGTCTCTAATTAGACTGAATTTTTGGTCTCAAATTTCATCTCTCTTCAAAGACAGAATGATTTCGTCTTAGATCAGATATGGACATTTTGGTCTCAAATTCTATCTCTAATCAAAGTGCAACATTCCATCTCTAATCAAAGATGAAAATTCTAATTTCTTTTCTATCAATATATACATATATCTTGTTCACATGTCATGACTTTTCATACCGATCTTTTTGTCTTTCAAAGCCAATTATATGAAATCATTAAGATGTAGCTTTATAGTTAAAATAATAGATATCATTAAATAAGTTGAACTACACAATACTTTTAATTAATTATAAAATCAATAGTATTCTTAAATAAAAAAATGGTAATAGCAATGTCAAATGTAGCAACTTATCATTATACCATGAAAAAAAGAAGCCAATTATGATTTCATTTACTCTTTCATCTCTCTTTGCATCTCTTACATTTTTTTACACATCACCTCTTGCATTTGTTTATGCATCTCCTCCTGTATTATTTTATTTCACTCTTGTATTTTTTGGTGTTGATCTTGCAAATCATTAAACTGATCACGTAACAGCTCATTTTCTTCCTACACAAGCTGGAATTTATCCTCTAACTCATGGCTATGACCATTAACATGTGAAGTGCCACTAAAAGAAGCAATGCTATAGTATGTTTTTATTTCATAGTTAATACCATATAGTCTCGATTTCTACACTCCCCCGACATTTAAAAAATCATTTTCATCAACTAGACTAGGTTTGGACGACCCCTCCTCTAGTTGGGACATCTACTTTTGTAGCTGGATGAAATCATCATGCACTCAACAACACATCACATTATAATTTATAAATTTAGTAATGAAATAATTAACTATTAATATAATAAATCATTAAATTTTAATTAAGATGCTAAATTTCAAAGCTTTGGCTTTCTCCTTGAAGAATGAGCCATCACTCTTTTTATTATGATTATGAATAAACAACTTATAGTATGTAGGTTTCTTTCACAAACTTTGGTCTTGTGAGTTCAAAACAAAAAATGTATAAATTGTGATCACACAATTAAAATATTATTGTAACAAACTTTCTTATCATAAAACCCTAACCATGCATTTAGCATGTGAATAATGTGTGATAGATCCTCCGTTATGAGTGGCAGGTTCACCAGCTTGCTGATTTAGCTTGTTATGTCTTGCTCTTGCTATGTACTCGGGCTTATTGAATTCATTATTCCATGCCTTCTTAATATCATCAGAAACATAGGTCAGCTTCTGTTTGGCATTCTTAATGGTCCAACTAAAACTCTTGTATTTAATAGCTACATGTTTCTCCAAAAGAATATTGACTATGCCACTTATTTTTTGATCCCACCAAAAATATTACAATAAATTTGCAAAAAAAAAAAAACAAATAGTTAGTACAAACTCACTTTATATTTTAAAAGTCACAATATTTTTGATAAATATTGCCTGAAAAGCCTCAAAATGCAAATCTTTAGTGTTCTGAAAAATGTTCTTCCAAGTATACAAATCCTTGTGAAGTTGTTGCTTGAAAGTCTTTTAATCATCCATGAGCATTTTTCATGAGGCAACAACCTATCATGAAAGTTACTTTCTTCTTAGTTTTAATATTGAAAAGATTTAATAATAATAAACAAATAAAGAAGTCATTTTCTAGGTAATGATATTGATTGTGATTAAATTGGATAATTAAATGCAATTGACTTAAAATATTATTGAGAATGACACGAACATATATTTTAATACAAACCCACATACATTGTGGACAAGTGTTTGTGTTTGAACCTTCTTATGCTAGTTAAGTGATTAGAGTAATTAATGGGATAGCTCATGCTCCAATGAATTCTAAAAAAATGATGAGGATAACGGGCTTGACTAGCTGATCTATAACAAAAACCAAAAGAAAAAAAATTAAGTTGATTCTTTCTGCCACATTTTATTACATAAAACTAAGAATATTCTAGTGTATTTGTATATGTCAATTAATTAAATGTTATCAATTATGACTATCTTTCATTAAAGCACTTGAGTGGTAATTAAATATTCTAGATTGATGGATAGTAATGCTTATGACATGTTAATATAGTACATGCTTCTATTTGCATTATTAGAAGAAAATTAAGTTGTTGAAAGCTGACTCTCTATTCTCAATAATGATTACATCTCTAGGGTCAAATCTAGAAGTACCATCAATGTTGGCCTCAACATTTATAGATTCACCAACATATGCTGATGTAGAGCCAATTTCAAATTGTTGTGGTGCCTGTGCTGGCAGAGGAGGTGATGGTTGTACTGAAGGAATTTGTGATTGTATAATGGGAGCCAAGTCTTTGGTCTCTGTTACATGATTTATCTCATCAATAGACTCTTTCTAATATCTACTATTATTATTATCTCTATCTTCATGGTTTGCTCCTCTTCTTTTACCTCTACTTGATAGATTCCTTCTCTTCCATTACCTCTACCCATCTGCACATATGATGGTTAGTAAACTAACCACCCAATAAGTTCATTAACAAGCATAAAGTGTTAATCTATAAGTATAAAGTCAATGTTGTATATTATCTTGAAATATGATCACAATAGCATAAAGTATAATGGCATACAAATTGTAAGTACTTGCATCTACTATAGTCCTTCCATAATTACTTAAAATATGATCATAATAGTTGAAAGCAATAACATTTATAGTATAAAAAATAGTAGAACTTATACTTATTTTTGTATAAAGGAATCATGCAATTCATACTTAACTTGCCTTTGTCAACTCTTAAGTTCTTTTTAGTTGGATCACTATACCATAAAATGATATTGTCGAGTTGAGCTTTAATGTGTTTTCTCACCAATATCATATGTTTTTTCTAGATTTAGCTAAAAGAGAGACCAATATTTTTAAAATAAAATTCCATCATAACAGATTTTGTTATGAGTAAAATACCCATCCAAGATAAAAGGTTTATGCACTTTAACATGTATAAGATTGTCCCAATCAGAAGCATCCACCATACTGGTTGTATTTTGAGGTATAGCCTATATACCATAATATTAGGCATAATAAGGAATATAGAGTTATGTTTGGTCTATTGGGCCAATCAAAAGACAAAGAAAAGGAAACATATACATTGTGTAAGATTTTTTATGCACAGAATTTCTCAATATATTGCAAAACAGAAAAGGAAAAGATTTTCTCAAACATTTTTCTCCCCCTAGTCTCAATGATCACAAACCTAAAAAACTCCTCGTCTCCATGATCACAAACCTAAAAAAAGAATCAAAGAATGAAAGGATTTAATCAGTATTACAGAATATGGAAAATATGCATAAACATGGAAAAAATGGGAAATAAGAAAACATCTAATTTCCAACAAATTTTCCTTCCTTAAAATGCACAAATGAAAATAATCATTAAATCTCTATCCATCCAAAGAGTGCTAACACCTATCAATAGTTCATGGATCAAGCCTTCAGGTAAATAATAAAGATATTTTTGAATTCCCAAACTAAATAACTAGTAGCAGGCACAAAAATGAAAAAAAAAACTATAACCACTCATGTAATTATGATTGTTCCACCAGTCTCCATATACCATGAAATACAAAACTTAAGCAGCATTTGGGTAGTATTAAATTTAAGCATTCATAAAAATAAATATGCATATTATTGTTTACTTATAGTATAGCGACTCCAATGGCACATCAAAAAATATGAAACCCTTGAACATAGTATGAATCGTGACTTTGTGATTAATGATTAAAGTTAACTTGTCGATATAATACAATCTCACTATATTTATGCTTCACTTTCTCCTTGTATAGTTCTTGGAAGATTTCTTTCATAACCATAATATAATCGTAATAGCAAAATCACAATCACAACCACCACAACACCACCCTAAATCTTCTCTACCCAAATCATAATAGCAAAATACATATACCAGCAAAACTAATCAATTAAAACTTAAACAAAAATGCATATGTATATTGCCTATTTGTCTAAAGAATTTGTCTATTTCATCTGTTTGTTTCTATATAGCATATATAGAGATATATGTAGGTATTTTTTACATACATACATATATGCTAAATACTTACATACATACATATATATATATATACACATACATACAAATATGCTAAATACCTACATACATATATGCTATATACATACATATATGCTATATATATAAATTTTTACTTTATATGTATATAGTTACAATAAATCTATGGAACATTTATAGTATACTAAAATAGAAATATTTTATTTTTAAACATTTTTTACTAAACATGAAAATGAGTTATTTTTTTGTAAATATTTTATAATTAATATACCAAAGCACATATGGTGGGGAATACAATGGCCCAAAATGAAATATTTTATGAGTCAATAATATTTGTGATTGCTACAATACATGATATTAATAACAATAAAGCAAGTTATCATTTTGATTTTAATGATGAGAACAAATATTACAAAATATTTTGATATGAATTTATATTTGTGTAACTAATATTTATAGCTTTTTCCCACACGTTATCACAAGATAATAAATGCAACATCTATGCTACATATTACATACAATATAGGATTGCATAGATGTTTCAGTCAAATCACAAATATGTTTACAAAAGGAACAAAGGAATAAAATCACTTTTTAGCATCAAACTTGAAATTTTCACCAATGAACCCCTGCCATTTGTCTAAATTCATAAAAACATGTTAACTTTCACAATATGCTAACATATATAAAAATCTAGAACATTTACAGACACACACACACACACACACAAATAGAGGAAGAGGAATTGTACAAAAGCAAACATCTGACCATGAGAAACTAATAGTGGTAATGTAAAGTATATTACTACTTTGCTTTCAATCGCTTTACTGGAGCATTACCATATCTATGCATCCACAAACAATGTATTTCATAGGATTAGAGAATCAATATCTAAGATTATGAAATACATATAGTTACTTGAGTGGCTAATGATATACTTGTAAAATATAAATCTTTCTTGAATAATGCACTACAGACAAGAAAACATTGGGAAAGCTTACATTTCTAAATCCATTTAGTGACGGAAACTACCATTTAGCTTGCTAATTTAGGTAGAAAAATTATTATTTTAGCTGGGGATATTTTCATCACTAAAATATTTTAGATAGGAAAACTTTCCCTTGCTAATTTATAGCGACGAGCACTTTAGAATGGGAAAGCTTCTATTGTTAATCCATTGCTATATGCCATTTAGCAAAAGAAAACCCCGGGTAGCTAGGGAATTGTCCTTAGTTGTTTTGGATTTTTTGTAGTAATATATAGATAGATAGACACGTAGATATACAAAAAGATAGAGAGATATATAGATAGACAGATAGATAGACATAAAAATAGATAGATAAATAGATAGAAAAGGAGATAAATAGATAGATAACAAATAAATACATAAGTATATAGTCTGAAAATCGATAGATAAATAGATGGACTTATATATCGATAGATTTTCAGCAAAATAGATAGAAAGATAGATAAACAAATAGATAGATAGATAGACAGAAATATAGACAGATAGAATGACAGATAGATAGATAGATAGACAAATTCATAGATAGATTCATACATAGATAGACAGATAGAAAGATATATAGATATATTGAAAGATAGATAAACAGATAGTTAGTTAGTTAGTTAGATAGACTACATATAGACAATTAGACTGACAGATAGATATACAGAAAATTGATTGATAGATAGACAAATACATAGACAAATAGATAGACAAATTGATAAACAGACAGGCAGATAGATAAATAGATAGATATACAAATATAAAGATAGATAGACAGATAGTTATATAGATAGATAAACATATAAATAGAAAAGTACATAGAAAGATATATATAGATAAATAGATAGAGAGATAGATAGAAAGATATATAGATAGATAGATAGAATGATAGATAGCCATATAGATAGATATACAGATAGATGGATGGATTGATAGATAGATTGAAATATAGACACATATATAGATGGATTGATAGATAGAGTGAGAGATAGACTGATAGACTGATAGAAAAACTGACAAACAGACAGACATATTGATAAAGATAAGGTGAGGCTCAGTATTATAGAACATAGGGCTTTGGTGCTACAAAGCACTTCGCTAACTTGAAGCACTTTGCTAACTCTAGCTACGTAGAGTTAGATAGACGATAGATAGACAGACAAACAGATACATAGATAGAAATAAATATAGATAGATAAATATATAGATAGATTAATAGATTGATTGATAGAAAGAAAGATTGAAAGATGGATACAGAGATTGAAAGAAAAATTAATATATAGATTGATCAATAGATTGATAGAAAGATATATAGACAAATTAATAAAAAGATAAATAGATAGATAGATAGATAAAAATAAATATATAAAGAGATAGACGAATAGATGGATAGATAAATAAATATATTGATAGAAATATAGATTGATAGATTGATATATAGATATACATGTAGATTGTCTAATTGATAGATAGACTGATAGATTGACATATAGAAAGACATATAGATAAATAGATAGAAGATAGATATTTAGATAGAAAGGTAGATAAATAAATAGGTTGACAAACAGATAGAAATAAATATAGTTAGATAGATAGACATAAATATAGACATATAGATATATAGATAGATAGATATAAAGACAAATAGATAGATAGATGGATAGACAGATGTATAGATTGATTGATATTAGATTCATATAAAGATTGAGAGAAATATTGAAAGATATATAGATAGAATGATTGAAAAAGAGATAAATAGATAGATAGATAGATAAACATATAGATAGAAGGAAAGATAGATAGAGATAGATAAACAATTATAAAGATAGATATAAAGATAGATAGATATACAAATAGATAGAAAATAGATAGACATGTAGATTGATAGAAATAAAGATATATAGATAAATAGATAGATTGATAGACAAGTAGATTGATTGCTAGAAAAACAAATAGAAAGGTAGATAGATAGACAGACAGACAGATAAATAGATAGATAGATAGATAGATAGTCATATAGATAGACAATTATATACCCAGAAAGATTATTTGATTATTAATAGAAAAATAAAGAGAAAGATAGATGGTAGATACATAGATAGATAAAAAGGTTGATAGACATATAGATAGACAAATAGATAGATAGATAGACAGATTGATAGACATATAGATAGATAGAGAGATACTTTGACAGATAAATAAAAATTAGATAGATATATAAACCGATAGATAGATAAATAGTTAGACAGATAGATATATACATAGATAGACAGATAGTAAGATTTATATATAGACAGATAGTATGTTATATTGATAGACAGATAGTAAGATATATAGATAGACAGATAGTAAGATATATAGATAGACAGATAGTAAGATATATAGATAGACAGATAGTAAGATAAATAGATAGAAAGATAGATAGATAGATAGATAGAAAGAAAGATAGACAGGTAAATAGATAGATACACAAATAAATAGATAGTTAGATAGATAAACAAATAGATAGACAGATTCTTAAAAAGATTGATAGATTTATTGATCGATATATTGATAGAAAGATTCATACACAAAATTACAGACAAATTGAGAGACAATTTGATAGACAAATTGATTTATAGATTGATAGACAGATAATTAGAGAGACAGACAGATAGATAGATTGATTGATTAATTTTTAAATATATAGATAGATAGATATATAAATTAACTGCTAGATAGATAGTCAGATTATTAGATAGGTTGATAAAAAGAATATTAAAAGATTGATTTACAAATAGATAGGTAGATAGATATAGATTGATAGATAGATAGATGGATAGAATGACATATAGATTAATAAATAAATAGACATATAGAATACCAGTTAGATAGAGAGATAAATAGGCAGATTGATAGATAGATTGATAGATAAATCGATTGATAGATGGATGGATGGATAGAAAAATAGACATATTGATAGAATGAATGATAGATAGATAGCTAGATTGAAAGATAGTTTGATATAAAGATAGACAAGTTGATAGATATATATATATATATATATCGACATATTATTAGATAAATATATGGATAGATAGATTGATAGACAGATATATAGATTGGTGGATTGATAGATAAATAATAGACAGTTGTATAAATAGATAGAAATACAGATAGATAGATACATAAATAGATAGATCGACAGATAGAAAGACAAATAGTAAGATAGACAGATATATATATATAAATACATAGATAGATATACAAAAAGGTAGATAAATAGATTAATAGATAGATAGACAAATAAATTGATAGATTAATAGTTAGATAGATAGATAGATATAAAGATAGATAAATAGATAGATATATAGATAGATAGATATATAGATATATAGATAGATCGATAGACAGTTAGATATATTGATAGATATTAAGATAGATATTTATATAGATAGATAGATAGACAAATAAAAAGATAGATAGACTTATATATAGATAGATAATTAGACAGATAAATAGACAGATAAATAGACATATATATAGACAGGTTGATAGATTATGAGATACATAGTGTGATATATATATATATATATATATATATATATATATATATATATATATATATATATATATATATATATATATATATATATAGACATAAAGATAGATAGATACATATAAATATAGATAGAAAGAATGATAGATAGAAGATACATAGTTAGATAGATAGATAGATAAAGAGAGAGAGAGATAGGTAGAAAGAAAGATAGAATGATATATACATAGACATAAAGATAAATAGATAGATAGATAAATTGATAGATAGATAAAAAATAAATACATACATATATAAATATAAAGATTGATAGATAGAAAGATTATGAGATAGATAGATAGATAGTTAAAGAGATAGATAGATTGACTGATAGATAGACAAACAGATATATAGATAGATAGACAGATAGATATATAATCAGAATAATAGATTGACAGATAGATAGATAGACTTATAGATAGACAGATATATAAACAAATTGATAGATAGAATGATATTATATATATATATAGATAGATAGATATGTGTATAGACAAATAGATAAACAAATAGACAATTAGATTGATTGATAGATAAATAGATAGAAAAATAGACAGATAGACATATAGAAAGATAGAAAAATAGATATATAGATAAACTAATAGATAGATAGATAAATTGATTGATTGATTGATTGAAATATAAAAAGATAGATATATAGATCAATAGATAGACAGATTGATATATAGAGTGATAAAAGATTAATAGACATATTGATAAATAGAATGATAAACAGATTAATAGACATATATATAGACATATAGATAGACAGACAGATAGATAGATAGGCACATAGATAAATAGATATATGATGAAAAGATAGACATATATATAGATAGATAGATAAACAGATAAATAGATAGATACATAGACAGATATATAGATACATATATAGATAGATATTTAGATAGATAGATAGATAGATAGACAAATAGAAAGATAAATACATAGAAATATAGATAGATAGATTTATAGACAGATAGATAGACAGATATATAGATAGATTTATAGACATATAAAAAGATGGAGAAATAATTAGATTGATAAACTAATACATAGACAGACAGATTAATAGATAGATAGATAAATAGATATATATACAAATAGAAAAATAGATAAAGAGATAGATAGATAAATAGATATACATATAGATAGATTGATATATATATATATATAGATAGACTAATAAATATGCATATAGGTAGACAAATATATAGATATATAGATAAAGAGATAGATAGACAAATAGATAAACATTTAGATAGACTAATAAATATGCATATAGGTAGACAAATAATAGCTCTATAGATTTATAGATAGATTGACACATAGATATTCTTATAAATAGATAAAAAGATAGATAAATATATCGATTGATAGACATATACATATACAGATTGATAGATTGATTGAAAATTAGATAGATAGCAACAGAGATACACAATTAGATAGACTGATAGTTAGATCGGTAGATAAATAAATAGATATATATATATATGTATGTATAAAAAGTTAAACAAATTGATACACTGATAAAAAGGAAAAAACATACATATATATATATATGTATATGTAGATTGATAGACAAATGTATTGCTAAAAAGATGGATAGTTAGATAGATAGATACAAAAATATAGATATAGAGAGACAGATAGATAGAATGATTCATAGAATGATTGATACATGGGTATATACATAGATAGATAGACATATAATAAGATAGATAACTAGATAAAATTGTTAAACAAATAGATAGATGGAATTACTAATAGATATATAAATAGATAGATCAACTCATAAACATACATATAGATAGATAGAAAATGTGAAAGATAGATATACAGACCAACGAATAAATAGACAAATAGATAGACATACACAAAGAAAGAAAGAAATATAGATAGAAAGATTGATTGATTGAAAGAAATAAAGAAAGATAGATAGACTGACAGATGGATAGATAGATTGATAGATAGATTTATAGAAAAATTGATAGATATATAGATAGACAGATAGATATAAAGATAGTTAGATAAATAGCTATATATATATATAGACAGATAGAGAGAGAGATAGATAGATATACAAATAGATAGACCAATAGAAAGATAGATAGTTAGACATATATATAGCCAGATAGATTGAAAGATTGATAAAAATATTGAAAGAGATTTAAAAACAGATTGATATACATGTTAATAGATAGATAGATAGATAATTTGATTGATAAAAAGATGGAAAGATAGATTGATAGATAG
This sequence comes from Sapria himalayana, assembly GCA_029783825.1. NCBI lineage: Eukaryota > Viridiplantae > Streptophyta > Magnoliopsida > Malpighiales > Rafflesiaceae > Sapria > Sapria himalayana. Next base: position 36,500 of record JAREIK010003156.1, on the reverse strand, counting down.
AAAGATATATATATATATATATAAATAGATCGATATATAGATATATAGGTAGATAGATAGGTAGATAGATATATAGATATATAGATATATTTATAGATAGAAAAATTGATAGAAAAATAGATAGATTGATAAATAAAATATAAATTGATAGATATCTTATAGATAGATAGATAGACAAATAGATAGATAGATAGAAAAAAAAATGAAAGAAAGAAAGATATATACATAATTTGATTGATTGAAAGAATTAGATATAGATTGGTAGACAAATAGATAGATAGATTTATCGCTAGTTTGATAGAATAATGATAGCTAGATTGA
>JAREIK010003156.1:0-29065 GCA_029783825.1 Sapria himalayana | reverse complement strand
TATAGAAAGATAATAGACAGATAGATAGATAGATAGATGATAGGTAGGTAGATAGACATAGAGAGAAGAAAGACAAATAGACAAATCAGTAGAGAGGTAGAGGTAGATATAAAATAGATAGATATACAACATAGTAAGATTAGTAAATATGTAGATAGGTAGATAAGAAAAATAGATAGATAGTTAGTAGTAGTTAGTTAGATAGACAAATAGAAAATAGATAGATTGGCAGATAGATATATAGATAGATAGATATATGATTGGAAAAAGATAGATAGATAGATAGACATATGACAAATAGATAAAAGATAGATAATTATAGACTAATAGAGAATAGACTAATAGATAGAAGGATAGTTAGAAGATGATTGATTGATGATAAATAAATAGATAGATAACACATAGTATACAGTAGATAGATAAACAATAATAGAAAAAAAGATAGACAGATAGATAGACAAATGGAATAATAACAATATGATAGCAGATAGAGAATGAATAGATAGAAAGATCAGATAGATAGACAGAAAGTCATATAAACATATAACAATAGATAGAGATGCAAATAGACAGATGAATTGATACATAGAAAATAGATAGTCAGATAGATTGATAGATAGATATATAGATAGATAGGCTAATAGACTGATAGATAGAAAGATTTATTGATAGAAGATAGTTTGATAGTTTGATAGTTATTCAGTTAGATAGATAATTAGTTAGATAGATAGATGGTTAGATAGTTAGATAGATTGATAGATAATACATAGACAGACAAACAAACAGATAGATAGATAGACATAGAAATTTATAATATTGATAGATAGACATAAATAGATAAAAGGTAGACAGAGATATATAAAACAAATAGAAATATAGATTGATAAATAACAGACAGACAGATAGAGAGATATAGATAGAGATAGATAGACATATAGAAATATATATATATATATACAGATAATAAACATATAAACAAATAAAAATATATACATATAAATAGAAAGACAGACAGACAGAGCGATTAATAGTATGATATAAAGATAAAGAACATTAATACTAAAAAACATAGATAGCTTAATGTATGATAAATTGATTGATAGATACGTAGATGATAAATAGATAAGGAGAAAGAGCGATTTGTAGATTATATTATACCTAGATAGATTGATAGACCATAGAGAGAAGTTGATATATTGATCGATAGATAGACATAGACTAGAAGACAGATAAATAGATATATCGAAAGACAATTGACATATAGATAGATAGTAAGATAGATAGAAAAATATATAAATATACATATTAATAGGCATAAAGATAAATATTTAGAGGATAGATAGATAGACAAATAGCAAATATATAAAAGAAGATAGTAAAATAGATAGATATATATGCAAATAGATAGATCGATAGGTAGGCAGGCAAATAGATATATAGATAGATAGATAGATAGATAGACAAATATGTAGATAGGTAGATAGAAGGATAGACAGACAGACGATAGATAGATAGATAGATATATATCTATATATATAGTTATATCGATAATTGATTAGAAAAAAATAGTTTGGCAAATAGATAGGTACACATATAAACATATAGAGACTTAGATAGATATGCTTATAGATAAAACATAGTTAGATAATTAGATAGATAGGTAGATAGACAGACAGATAGATAGATAGATATTTAGAATATAGATAGACAAATAGGAAAATATATAGAAAGAAAGATAGACAAATCGATACATAGATAGAGAGTAGGCAAATAGATAGATAGAGAGATTGGCAAATAATAGATAGATTGCTAGACAAATAGGTAGAAGGTAGATAGCTAGATAGATAGATAGATAGACAAATGGACAGATAGATTATAGATATAGTTAGATATATAATTAGATAGATAAATAAATAGATTGGCAAATAGATAGAAACACATATTAACATATAGATAGATTGATTGACTGATTGATAAACATAGTAGATATTTAGATAGATAGGAAATAGGCATACGATAGACAGAAAGAAAGATGAATATATAGATAAATAGATAGATATATACATAGACAAATAGAATATTGACAATAGATAGATAGACAGAAAGAGAAAGAGAAAGATAAATGATAGATACAAAGGCATTAGATAGATTGATAGATTGATAGATTGATTTCTACATAAATAGATAGACAGATAGATAGATAAAGAGATAGATAGATATATAGATAGATAGTTTGATAGATAGATAGATAGAATATTGATAGATAGACAATATATTGATAGATAGCTAGATAGATAGATAGATAGATAGATATATATATATATTGATAAAAAGATAGGTAGATAGATAGATAAATAGATAGATAGAAATATTTATAGTTTGATTGATAGATAATAGATACACAGATAGATAGATAGATAAATAGTTAAACAAACAGATAGATAGATAGATAGACATATAAAAAGGTAGATAGATAGACAAATAGACATATTGACATATATAGAGATGAATAGACAAAAATATAAACTATTACATACATAGATATATAAATAGATAAGATATATAGGTTTACAAAAAGATAGATAGAGATAGATTGATATACAGATAGATAGATGGACCGATAGATAGATAGACCGATAGATAGATAGACCGATAGATAGATAGATAGATGGACTGATAGATAGATAGATAATTAGATGGATAAATAGATAGTGAGATAGATAGATAAATAAATAAATAAATAGAAAGATAGACATATAGATAGATTGATAGATTGATAGATTGATTGACATATACACAAATAGATAGATAATTAGATAGATAACACGTTAGATAAATAGATAGAAAGATACACCACAAAAAAATATTGATTAGCTAGGAAATTTTAGCTAGGGATCAATCCCTAGCTAAATTGCGAGGGATTAGCTAGGGAATAACAAGAGATTTATGTTTTTTTCACATAAAATAAAATTTTCAACGAATTAGCAATATATTAGAGATGGATTAGCAATGGAATAATTTCATAAATTCCACATCAAAAAAAATGTGGAATTTAGTAATGGATTTGCGGCGGAATATTTTCGTAAATTCTGCTTAGAAAAATGGGAAATATAGCGATGGAATTAGCGATGAAATTTCCCTAGCTAATAAAATCCGGAATTAGCAATGGATTTAGTGATAAAATTTTCCTAGCTAATTTTATCTGGAATTTAGCTATTGATTTAAAGATAGAATTTTCCTTCCTAATAAAATCCGAATTTTAGCGATGGATTTAGCGATGGAATTTTTCTATCTAATAAAATATGGAATTTAGCGATATATTTAGAGATGAAATTTCCATACCTAATAAAATCCTTAATTTAGCGGCAGATTTAACGATAGAATTTCCCTATCTAATAAAATCTAGAAATTCGCGACAAATTTAGTGATGAAATTTCATTACCTAATAAAATACTTAATTTAGCGACGGATTTAAACGACAGAATTTCCCTTTCTAATAAAATCTAGAAATCAGCGATGAATTTAGCGATAAAATTTTTCTAGCTAAAAAAATCTGGAAATTAGCGATGGATTTTATCGACGTAACTTTCCTAGCTAATTACTTCCTGAATATAGTGACTGCTTTTAGTGACGTAACTTCACTAACTAATAAAATATGAAATATATCGACGGATTTAGCAAGGGGACTTTTCTAGCTAATTAGATCTGGAATATACCGACGGATTTAGTGACTGAACTTCCCTAGCTAATTAAATCCAAAACATAGCTACATAATTTTCTTAGCCAATATTTAATTATTTAATTTATTATAATTTATTATCATCTTAATATTTTATTTAATTTTGTTTATTAAATTATGTTAATTGTCTATAGATGAGCGATTCTTGAGAGTTACATTCTCCTCATAAAATCATAAAAATGATATTATAAATAAATAATTTAAAAAATATAAAAATACAAAAAAATTATTAATAAGGACTAACATATCTATTTTTATAATGTATTAATTTTTTAAAAAATAATACATAAAATTTTTCTAAAATTTTAATTAAGAAACATAAAAATTTGTATTAAAGTAATATTAAATAATTAATTCAATAAGTATAATAATTTATTTTGATATTTTAAAATTAAATTACATACATTAAAATTTCTACTAATATAAATGTAAATTAATTCATTGTATGATAAAATATAAAATATTTTCAAAAATATCAAATTGACAAATAAACTAGTAAATATTATTATGATAATTAGTATAAAAAAATTTATGATTATAGGAAACATTTTAAAAATATAATTAATACAAAAATTGAAATTTTTGAAATATAATAAAAATATAAATTTTTTCTCTAATGTTAAAAGAAAATAAATTAATATTTAAAAATAAATACATATATGTTTGCCCCTACTAAAATTTATAAGAATTAAATAATTAAGTAATATTTTTTCTATTAGCTTTTAACATTCGGTCTTTATTAAAATAATTATATAACTTTTTTTAATTATCTTATCACTTTAAGTAATTTTTTGAATTTTAAAAATTATAAATGATATCAAATAATATGAAATTTTATGCCTTTAAAATTATTACATATTATCTTCATAAAATTAATATGAAGAATTCTTAAAAATTTATAACCATAAAATATAAATTTTATATATTTTTTAACATAAAAAGTATTTTATAATACTTATTAGAGTGACTAGAGGATAAATCATCATTTAATGTATGTCTTATTATATGAAATTTGTTAATTTATCGCTAATTGATATTTTTTTTATAAGGATAAACAAATATTTATTAAATTGTTTATATATTTATTATTTAATTAATATTATAATAAAAAATTGTAAGGTGTATATTTTGAATTTATACCTTGCTACACGCACATTAATTTATTTGAAAAAATTTTTTTAGTAAATAAAATAAATGAGTCTTTTTGTATTATATATATATATATATATATATTTATATATTTATATATTTATATTATATTATTTATTTAATGTTTTTATAATTAAAAATAAAAATATTTTGGAAATATATATAATTTGTTTATTTTGGAAATATATTTAATGTTTATTTTGTCGAGACTACGTCCCCCATCTCTCTCTCAACATTTTCAAAGAATAAGCGACGCAACTCCTCCGTAGTCCTCCATCCTTTTCTTGACACTGATGCAACATAAACATATTCGAATTAAGTGATAATTTGTTATTGATTTGAGGTACTTTTTCTAACGTAATTCTTCATCAAATATCTTAATGCGTATTGATTCTATTAATTTTTTTTTCCGAAATTTTTCTTCATTAATAGTATACATTAATTTAATTATACTTATTGTGATACATACCTAATGCATTTGTGTTGTGTTGGGCAGTAGGTATGCTAATATAAACTAATTTAATTATACTTTTTTTTAATACATATTATGTTAATTTTATTTTACTTTTTTTAAATACATATTCTGTTAAATTAATTATACTTGGATTGCTTATATAAACTTAATCATATATAACACAAAATGGGTGTTTTGTGTTGGGCAGTGTGTATATAACACATAAATATATAAGTGTATTTTATTATATTTATAACTATAAAAATAGTTTACATAAACATAACTATATATAGATTTATCACCATATATTTAATATATATATATATATATCTATCTATCTATCATAATTTTATATATGATACATTCAATATACATGTCGTGTATTTCAGATATAATTAGTATTATACATATAAACATTATATACATATTTTATACAAATAAAGATATATTGACTTTATGATAGGATTTTAATATTATATATTTGAAATTTGTAAGTCATCATTATAAAATACACGTCTAATAAATTTGCATTATGAAAATATCTATTATTCCATAATACCTTACCTACCCAATAAGTATAATTATTAATATCTGTAAACTATATTTTATACATGGCTTTATGTATAAGAAAAAACACACCCTCATTTGAGTGTATTTAATATCTATGAATTTAAAGTATAGTCACATTAATATCTGTTAATGTCTAATTAATATCTGTAAATATTTATTGACCAGTTTTCAATTAGTTCAAATAAAAATGTAATATGCTTTATGTATACTGATACTAATTTACAAGACATTTAAATACATTTATATATTTGACTATATTTTAATTACTATGTTTAATTAAATGCCGCATAGGTTCCCTTATAAATACCCTAGCATTGACTATAAATATGATTCATACTGGATTAAAATATATAAGATATCCAGGTCATCTAACATACATTATTTCCTACATGAATTGATGTCGATGACTTTTTGATGGGTTTGAGAAGTTCCACCTATATGGAAGAGTAGATCTCACATATTTTATCACCACTTTAGCCATTAACACATAAATTATATACCCATGGACTTGATATTGTTTACTTATTGTAAGCTAACCATAGAATTGTTTACTTGAGTAAACACTATAAAATATTTACTTATTGTAAGCTTAGATAATGAAGAAACTTTGATAATTAATCCAAATAATCAATATCTATGAAATGATAATCCAGATTCACGAAGTTAACTTTATAACTTGTTAAACTCATATACTTGTGATATATTTTACCGTGCAATAAAATAACTAACACTTACATTGATTTTTGTAGTGTCTTATCTCTCTATAATTTCAATGCATAATGGTCTTTGAGCTATTATAATTACAATGATTCTTAGATTTTAACCTCTTGTTTATTGATTTTCTTTGACGTTTTCTCTTAGTTGAATTTATTACAATTACCTTTGTATATAATTCTAAAGAGGTTGATATTTCACTTGTCTATCTCTGTTGAATCTCCTTGCTTAGAATTAGATCATGAACATCATCAAATTTCAATTTATTAGTTCTTGATGAACAATGCACAACTATAATTGTAATACATTAATTTTTGATAAAGATCATAGAAGTATCAATACACATACTTCATCATTGACTTCAATACCAAACAGACTTAATTGGGTTGTGATTGTGTTGACTTCATTGAGTTATTGGGTCATTGATGTGCTTTCTGTCAACTTTAGATTGAAAAAACACCTCATCATGTGCACTTTTGTAACATCAATTAGTTTTCGTATATACTATCAAAAGCCATCATAAGCCTTACTATGCTCTTCTCATTTTTTATATTGAAAGTAAGTTGGTAAGATATCATATTTCAGATGAATTCAAGTGCTAGTATGTGCTATTCTTTCTTCATAGACTCTATCATCTTCCTCAAAAGGGGTTGATATAGATTTTTCTAGTATATATAATCTTCCATCTATATTTTTTAGAATCCAAATTTTGTTCCATAAATTTTTTTTATGTAACTTTTCCTTCATATGTAGTCATTACTATCTACAAAATATGAATTCTTCTAGAAAATTCTTGCAAAACACTGTGTATGAGAATTGAGAATACCTCTTTTGACATGCTGATATTGTCTGCAAAAATTTTACTATTTATTAAATTCATTATTATCATCAATAGTAACTTCACCCAATGGTGCATTATAATTCACAACCTAAACCTCCAATACCAATTGTTGAGAATAAATTGATTTCCTATTTGTTAGATAGACATTTAGATAAACTGACAAATATAAAGGTAAACAGATAGAATAATTGATAGATAGATGATAGATATAAAGATAAATATATATAGAAAGATTGACAAATAGGCTGATAAATAGAAAGACAGTTAGATAGTTAGGAAGATAGAAAAATAGAAAGAAGATATATAGATTAATTGATAGATATAATAGTTAGATAGTTACATAGATATATAGGTTGTCATATAAACATTTCGACATAAAATAGATAGATAGAAGGATAAAAAGATAGACAAACAAATAGATAAACATATCAATAGATACATAGATATACAAATAGATAGAAAGATATATTGATAGTCAGATTGATAAATAGACTAATAGACTAATAAACTGATAGACTGATAGATTGATAGATTGATAGATAGGTAGATAGATAGATAGACAGATAGAGAGATAGATAAATTAATAATTTGAAAGATAAATAGATAGATAGATAGAAAGATAGGTAGGTATGTAGGTAGAGAGCTATATAGATAGATAGATATAAATATAGATAGATAGATATACATATAAATAGATGTATATAAAGATAGATAGATAAATAGATAGATATATTATAGATAGAAATATAGATAGATTAATTGATAGAATGATAGATCGATAGATAGATTGAAAAATAAATCGGAATAGATATAAAGATATATAGATAGACATTTAGAAAGGTATATAGATAGAGAGATAAAAAGTCATATATATAGATAGATATATAGATAGATTATTAGATAGATAGATAGACAAATAGATATAAATATAGATAGATAGATAGATATAAAGAGAGATTAATATACATATTTATAGAAAGATAGATAGACATATTGATAGATATATAGATAGATTGATTGATTGATAAATTTAAATATATATTGATATACAAATTTATTGACAAATTGATCGAAAAATTGATAGAGAGATTGATAGACTATTTGATAGACATATTGATAGATATAATGATAGATAGATAAATAAAAAGACAAACTGATTGAGAGATAGATACATACATACAAAGATAAGATAGATAGATAAATAGATAGACAAACTGATTGATTGAGTGATATATATATAGATAGATAGATAGATATACAAATAGATAGGCATATAGATAGATAGATAGATAGACAAACAGATATATAGATAGATAGATAGACAAACAGATAGATAGATAGATAGATAGATATATCAATAGATAGTTAGATAAACAAATAAATAGATAAATAGATAGATAGATATATAGATAGACAAATAGATAGACATATAATAAGACAGATAGATACACACATAAATAGATAGATATATATATATATATACACACACACAAAGAGATAGATATATATATATATATACACACACACAAAGAGATAGAAAAATTAATAGATAGATAGATAAATATATAAATTGATTGATTGACAGATAGATATATAGATAGATAATTAGATAGATATATATATATAAATAGATAATTATATAGATATATATATATATATATATATATATATATAATTAATTAGATAAATTTTAGCACGGGCGTGCTTTCGTGCCTGGCCCGGCACGGCACGGCACGGCCAGCCAGCCAGAACTCGAGCGGGACAGTAAAATTTTTTTTTTAAAAAAAATGTTTTAATAATTTTTAAAATTTTTATTTTATTTATATAAATTATTAAATTAAATATAAAATTTTAGATAATGTTTAATATTATATATTTATAATATGAAAAATATTAAAATTTAGTAAAATAACAAAGTTTAAAATTTCTTTTATAATGTAATATAAAATTAGTTTAAAATTTATTAGAATTATATAATATAGTTATAAATTTTTAAATGAAAAATTAAAACAAAAAAATAAATAAATCAATACATTTTGTTTATAAAAATAAAAATTAAAAAAACATAAGCAACTCAAATGAAAAATGACCAATCAGTCATTTGATAACGAATGTCTGAACCAAACAAATTACAGTTTCAACATAAAGTATAAATAAAGCATACAATCAAAAAAAACATCGAAATCATAAAATAGTAGATCATCATCAATCATCAATCGGCAAATCATGAGCATCATCAGCCACAACATCAAGATAAGTATCATATGGATCATCATCATCAGCAATCAACTCCTCCGCAATCGTAGTGGATGAGCCTGCAGTCCCTGTTCCAGTCCCAGCTCCATCACGATCATGGATGTTAAACCTAGAATCCTCTCAATCCTTCAAACAAGTCAATGCCTCAATAATATCTGGATGTAATCTCGATCTCCTATCCGAAATCACATTCACTACAACAAAAAAAGTAGACTCCGATGTTACGCTCGACACCGGAGGAGTCAGTAGATCCCGTGTCATCCTAGATAGCACGGGAAAGGTGGACTCATATGATTTCCACCACTATAATATATCAATATTCTTAGTATCAAAATGTGATATGATTGAGCAGTAATCGGTATCTAAGTACCGAGAAAACTTGCTCCTATGTGATGGTCCACCCTTACGTTTCCCCCTCACTAGCTGAATGGAAAAATCATCATCTCCGAACAAGGTATCAATATCTGTAATCACAGTCTCACTACTACCAGCACCATACCTAGTATCATAGTATGTGAATAGGTCAGTCAACTTCTCGTGAATGAACCCTTTAGCTGGCTCTTCCAGGTTCATGCACGAGGAAATGTAAGTCAGAGTGTTTTCTACCCCTTTCACCTTAACCCTAGGGTCCATGCATGCAGCGAGGCAATAAAGATATGGAACAGTGGACTAGTACTTTAAGTACTTTGTTTCAATCTCTGCAACCATATAGCTAAGTGTCGGTTCAGCTTGATACTTCTTAAACATGCTACTAATGTTGCATATGCACCGGAGTGCAATGCAAGTAGTGGGTATATAAACCGACGAACACATGTTCGTCGTGTCATAAAAAATCTTCAGGAATTTCATAAATAAAATTTCTAAAGCCCAATCAGTGTCATCAATAATAAGTTCGTCACTCATACTATTAACGTAGTCGGATATCACGTGTTCATATCCAACACATGATTCTAATATCAGGTACGTGTAATTCCAACGATGTCTTACATTTGATTGGAATTTCTTCTTCTTAAGATTCACAGACAAACAAAGACTACCAAACTCTTGCTATCTGCGAGGAGTGCGGATATATTTTAGTGCATTACGTATATTATCCAACGTGGGGGAACACACCTTCATACCCGCTTGAACAATCACGTTAATCACCTGACACATGCATCTGACATGAAAAATCTCTCCTAATGGTGCGTCTCTAATATTCCTAACAAACATGTTGATCGCTACTCCATTATTATATGAGTTATCGAATGTGACACTAAAAATTTTATTTTGAATTTTATATTCCCTAAAGATTTTCTTCATACACTCAAAAATGGCCAGGCTATCATGAGGATGAAGAATCACAGAGAATCCTAAATTTTTTTTATTCATAGACATATGTTTTTTACATAGATGTACTTCTTTTTCATCATTAATATAATTTTTTATCTATCAGTTGTATTAAAAATATCTTTAAAAATTGATAAATATACAAACCAATAACTGATTTTCAATATAGATAATGATATATAGTGTCTTCAATCATTTTATAAGGTTATTGATGTCTATCTACCCATCTTTTAATAAATAGTATATATAGTTAAACAAATATCTTTTCATATAGTATAGATAGATATAGACACATATCCTCGGAATGATCAAGTCCAGGTAAGAAAGTCATTGTGTTGTGGTCTCCCACACTAGGATAGAGAGTCAAATATCTATACATAGAGGTGATTAGGTTCTAAAATTTATCTATTAGACAAATATATTGATATGTATATATCTATTGAAAAAAATATATACAATTTCGCAAATTTTAGATACACTGTTTAATAGTTTTAAGAAAACAAACTGTTTTAAGTGCTATATTTTTCTATTTATTTTTAATTGGTTATAACAAATTATTTTTTAAAAAAAATATATTTTTCAAATAATTAAGAAAACTATCCGAATATTTCTATCGATTACATAAGTGATATCTTATATTTTGAATACAAAATATTTTTACACACACATCAATTTGTATTTATGCATAGATTGTTATACACGAAGTCATACTAATTTTTCCTAATTTTTTATAAAACAACATAAATAAAAATTACTACTAATACAAAGCTAAAATAAACTTTTGTTTGAATAAATAAAAAAAATTATAAAAATATATGATTTAACAAATAAACAAATAATTATATGTATTATTTAAAATAAAAAAAATATTTTTATGATTAAAGAAGTCTTTTAAAAATATAATGACTAAAAGATTTGATAATTTTGAATTATAAAAAAAATTCAACTTTTTCATCAACTTTAAAAGAAAATAAGTGAATATTTACATATTAATATATAGATGTTTTAATTACATCAAAAAAATTTTGATGATTTAAAAAATAAATGTTGTAGTCTCATTATTAAATGAATATTTTAATGATTCAAATTTATAATGACTAGAAGATTTTAATTTTATGCCTTAATAATTATTTCTTATTCTTTTAATAAAAAATAAATTGATTTCATATAAATTTAAAACCATAATATATATATATATATATATATATATATATATATATATATATATATATATATATATATATGTATGTATGTATGTATGTGTGTGTGTGTGTATGAAATAATTTATTATTATATAATATTATTTTATTTATTTATGAAATAATATCATTTATGGTTAAATAAAAATGTATTTCATTTTTTTAATTTAAATTATTTATTTTTTATAAATTTAGTTTACTTTTATATTTTTATCTCTTTATTTTCTATATATTTACTTCCAATTTTGTATTTATAGTTTCTTTTTAAAAAAATGCTAAGGCATTAAGCACTTAACATTTTTTTATCTTTCAACAACGAAGAGAGGAGAAGCGAAACGAGATTATGGGAGCAACCTACAAAATCAACCTCTTCTTGTTACTAAGTAATATTATCATTGCTCTACTCCTTCGGAATACTATTTACATATCTCTATCTCTCTCGATTTGATTACCACTACTGGAGTTACATTTTTAAGGTTATATTGTTTTTCAAATACTAAATGTTTGCATATTATTTTCTGCTTCTGTAACATAAGAAAAAAAATTATGCTTAATGATTTATAATTTTGTAACTTAAGAAAAAACAAACTTAATGTTTATGAGTTCTATTTTTGTTGTCTCCAAAAATATTATAAATAGATAACATTATATATAAACTTTTATACTTTTATATAATCATATGCCATATATATAAAAGTCTATACTTTAATATATATAAACATATTGCATTATATATAAACATTGATATGTTTATATAAACATATAATGTTATATATAAATATTGATATGTTTATATATAATGTTATATATAAACATTGATATGTTTATATATAAATATTTATAAATATCTATATATATAAATATTTATACTTTAATATATACATATAATGTTATATATGTTATATATTTATACATATAATTTTTTATATAGCAATTATATAACATATAAAATGTTTATACATTTTTGTAAACATTTATATAACATATTAATTATTATATAAATATATAATTTTTATAATGTTTATATAAATGTGATATATATACCATATAATATTTATAAAAGTGTTAGATATATATAATTATATTTAAGTAACATTTATAAAAATATTTTAAACACAAATATTATATCAAAACACTTGTATAATTATATAATCATATGCCATTATATATAAAAGTATTTATAATTATATTTAGTTTTAATCAGAATAAAGCAATGAGAAAAGCCATTTGTAAAAAAGCTCTCTTTTGCAAATAAACAAAAAGATTTAGCTGACATAGTTGGTGCAATTGAGAATGCTCATCTTTATCGCGGTAAGGGGGGAGAGGTGATGCGCTCCGCTGTCTCCTGATTGATAGAATGTATTGCATTGTGTCATTTATCATTATCCAAGAGAATAACACAAAGTATGTTTGATATCATCGATGAGATCTTGAGCCATCCCAATGCTCAGCTACATGTGGTGCTACACCTTGCAAGTTAATTTCTTTCCAACATGACCCATTATATCATCAAAGCTCCATTTATCTTATTCCCCTTTAAACTTCACAGAACACAACTATTGGTGCCTTAAAACCCTTTGTTCGAGCATTCCTACTTCTTGTAGATAATGGTGATGTAGCCGCTGTGACCTCAAAGTACCTACAGTAGCTTTCTGATCAAAACACTACTATTAGAACGGGCTCAACTTTAGCCCCGGGAGTTCTTCCTTATATGTTATTGGCTCATATATCGAGAGAGGTTGTCTTCAAGCTCTATGAGATTGAGGTGCAGGGTGATACTGAGATCAGAGATGTCGAAGCAAGGGTGAATGCTATCAGATGGCTCATCTCTCTGTATCAAACACTTTCCCATGAAAGATTGTCTCCTAGTTCTTACTTACTCATCTATTATCTGATAAAGGAAAAGGTAATGGCTTGTTTATTTGAAGCTTTGGATGACTATTCTGTCGATAACATAGGATATGTTGGTTCATGGGTTAGTGAGGCAACCATTGAAAAATCAAGGTGTGAGCTTACATTCTTTATGATGTATCATCTTCTCTTTCAAAATCACATCTAGTAGCTGAAAATGAAGAAGACACCGAGGTAGTGATGTTCTTTGATGAAAACATGATTACAATTTGGTGATGGGCATTACTAAGCAAGTTGTGGAGAAGATTGATAGATTATGCAAGGCTACTGCAATAACTCTACAAAGGATTCTGCATATTAAGAAGACCTTAGTCAAGTGCATATATTTTAGGGATAAACTAAAGTAGATTATTCCCTCAATGTAGTTATACTATGTAGTGTGTGAATCACCATCCTCATGATCTTCTGCTTGTTTTTTCGTTTTTCATTTTTTTTGATAATGGGCGTGCTTTAATTGCAAGTGTCTGCCACATGTTAATCTTCTTTTGTGCAGCTACTTTAATTTCCTTGTTATAGTAAGGTAGTGATGTCTGGATTAGTTATTTCAATTGGTGGATCGCAAGATTCTCTAAGGAAGGCATCAATATCTGTGCTACTGGACTATCATTGTGAAGATAGAATAGAAGCCTTGCCAGAGGAGAGGCCTAGAAAGATCATGCTCTGCCTTGATCTCTTGTGGATTCTCCAGCAGCACTGAGGATGTGACAGATTTATTGTACGTACTTTTAAGGTATGGCATCATATTTTCTAAATGAAATTCTAACATGATGGGTGTTATTAACATCGCTATCAATTTCTTGTATGATCTAAAATAACTTAGCTTTTTTATAGTTTCATATGAACATTGCTGTTTTGGTTTAGGGTTGCTATGAACGATAGGAGAGAGAGAGAGAGAGAGAGAGAGAGAGAGAGGGAAGAATGAAGAAGAGAAAAAAATAGAAAAATATTATTTAAATCATAAAGTTGATTTTTGAATATACTATCTTAGGAATGTGTGTGTGTGTGTATTGAAGTGTATACATGTAAGAAAAATAATAAAAAAATGAGTATTCTTTTATAAGTTTGTGCCTTGTGGTACCCAACAAGTCAAATGCTCCCAAGCAAATAAAAAAAACTAAAGTAAATACTTAATAATCATGATATATATATATACATACATACATACATACATATATATATATATATATATATATATATATATATATGTATGTATGTATGTGTGTATGTATACAAGTATACACAATACTATATGTATGGTATGGTTTGGGACATCCTACAATTTAAGTGTTCAAATAAATAAAAAACAAAAATGTAATAATAATGATAAATAAATAAAAAAATAAAAAAATAACACACACACACACAAATGTATATATGCAAGAAAAAAAATGAGCATTCTTTTTAAAAATCAGGAGTGATTATTCTATAACAAAAGTAATAAAAATAAGGCATAGAGGTACCGCCTTGTACACATGACTCTTCCATAGGTCTGAGATTTGTGAGATTAATATCTTGATAGTTTTATCTCTAAAAATCATAAATATTATATTGTTATATCATACCAGTACATTACCATGCCAGTACAAAGTAGTAAAAATAATAAAATTTTTTATTCCTAGATGAGAGTACTTATTATCATACCAGTGCATTACCTCATAATATATCTCATACTTCATGATATATACCTTAGGGTATATATTGTGTATGATGCTTGAAATTGGGGTAAATTTTATCTTTATTAAGTTAAAATATCAGATGAACATTCATTTATTATATTGTTTTTTATTATTATTTTTATTTTTATTTTTTATTTTTTATTTTTATTTTTTTTATTTTATTTTAATTTTATTTTTATTTTTATTTTATTTTTATTATTTTTATTTTATTTTTATTTTTATTTTTATTATTTTTATTTTTATTTTTTTTATTTTTTTTATTTTTTTTATTTTTTTTATTTTTTTTTATTTTTTTTATTTTTTTTATTTTTTTTATTTTTTTTATTTTTTTGTATTAATTAATGTTTCATGTATGATCACAATTCATAATGGAGATGTATTTATTAGAAAATATATAATAATCAAATTAGAAAGAATTTATTTAAAAATATCAAAGTATTACACACACACACACAAAGTAAAATATCAAAAGTTTGAATGAAGATTTATGATGGGTTAATTTTCAAAGCCTTTTCTTAACAACTTGACTGGGAATACAGTCATTTTAAAACTCAAGTGGAGAATAGAATACAAAGGTGACCTACCTTGTGTTCTTTTCCTGTGCATTGCAATTTTTTCTCATTTTTTTTTCTATGGTTTCTTTCAGGTTTCCTTACTTCAGTGGATTCCTATATGAACCTACAGGCATACAAAAATTCAATACCACGTAGCCTGTGGTCATTTACACTTATATTTTCCTTTCGTTTGCCACTTCCAAATGAGTTTTGTATGGAAATAATACATTGTAAATAAAAAATCCAAAATATAATGCTAGTTTGAAAAATATTACCAAACTAATGTGTTTGGAAATAGCGTGGCAATTTGCATTGTTGTGAACGATGGTCATTGCCATGCTATTAAATTTTAAAAATCAAAGGCCAACATTGTGAATGCCGGCTAATAAATTTTAAAATTTTAAATGAATGCATTGGGAATAACGAGAGTGTGTGGCATCCAATCTAGTCAAAAACAAAGTTGAACAAGCCGTATCAATGGATATTTGTTCCAGAAGTACATCCACCGCCCTGGCTGCCACTACAAATATCACTCCAGTTCTTAGGAATTCATACCTAAAAGAAGCCATTAAACTTCACACCGTAGCCACCTCTCCTCCTCCTCCATTTCTTTCATTTAGTCAATATGAACCCATTGGGGAAGGACTTAAGCTTGCCATTAGAAGCACTAACAAAGAAAGAAGATGTGATAAGGGTTTTACAAGTGAAGGAGAGGAAATAAAGAAATATCATGATTACTAGAGAGTGTGTGGCAAGCATAGAGAGTGTAGTAAGAGGAGTGGGAGAAAATGGAAATTGTTAGATTAGAAATATTTCCTCTGTTCTCTTTAAGGAATCATTCAAAATTAGATATTGACCAGAAATTTATGGAACTTAAGTGCATCGTAGACACTTATTCGACTAGAGGAGTTGTTTTATATGTGGGTAAACTTAATTGGGTCTCTGATATCTGGCAAAATTATGGTTGGCAGGCACGTAACAACATTACAGAGTATATTATCATAGAGATGCAAAGTCTAATCTGTGGAATAGGTAGCAAGGCTCGAAAAGCATGGCTCATGGGAATCGCCACTTTCCAAACTTACAGCAAGTGTAAAGTAGGCTTTCCCTCTCTGGAGACTATTTGTGAACTTTATCCAGTCTTTGTTTCAGTTGAAAGCCTTAATCTTAGCCTCAATCTCAACGGGTAAAATGATTATTTTTTTTTCTTTTTTCACTCAGATTTTTCTAGTGTAATATATCAGTCACTTATGCATGCTACCCATCAATGACTCAAATACACAGCCACAAAGACACACACAAACACATACACCCCGCACACTTATTCATATGTATCGTCATGTTAACTATTATATATATGTGTGCATAAACACTTCATATCTCACTAGTCATGCATTTGACTAAGTTTTAAAAAAGAAGAAAATTAGGTGTAGAAGCAAAACATCTACTAGTGAGAGTGGCTCTTGCTGGGAAAATATTGAATATGGATTACTTACAGAAAGTGCAACATGCAGCTCCAATTACTCCATTAACCTCGATAAAGAAACTCAAGTTTGAAACCACGAGTTCATTTCTGCAGGTTCTTATTGCTCGAGTTTAGTGTCATGGCTCTAGTGGTATAAAGAAGAAAATAGGGGTGATGATAAGGTGCCTATTATTTTTATTAAATATGAAATATGATCTTGTCTACTCAAATATATCTATATCCTCTTCTTCCTATTAAATGATTTGTTTTTTTTTCTTTAATCATGATTTTGAGTGATCCTATCAACTTCAACAAATTAAGGGATGCTTGCCACAAGTGGCTTCTCCATTTCAATCCAGAGAAAACCATCAAGTTAAATTCATCTTCTTCATCTTCCATTTCTGCATCATCTCTTGATCAAACTACCAACTTAACTTGGCCACTCACTTGGGAATCTGTATAGCCAAGATGCAATATTGAAAGCAAAAATGAATCCAAACTTGTTCTCATGTCAAACCCAAATTCAAGCCTAAATTTGGCATCATCAAGCGAGGCAGACAATGATGAAGGTCTTGATTTTTAAAATTCAATCGCGTTGTAATGTCCACCATTCACAATGATGGCCATTACCAAGCTGTTTCCAGATGCACTAGTTCGGTAATATTTTTTAACAAGCATCATATTTTGGTTTTTTTATTTAAAACATATTATTTCGGTAGAAAACTTTTTTTTAATTTTCTTATAATTAACCATGGACTGATGGGTGAAGCTGGGAAACACAAAAGAATATGTTGATCGATAGTTCACTAGAAATCTTGGAGAAATCTTGATTCAGTAATTTAAAAATAAGCTCATTATTATATCTTTGTGTGAAATTTCTAGCCAATGGCAGTTGGTATTGCATGCACTAGTCTTTGTGTTTATCAGTGGCATTGTGTTGTGTTCATTATTGGTTTGTAAATTTAATATGTTATGCTCCATGTGTCGGTGTAACAATGTTCTTTATCTGTGTTGAGTACCAGAAGGACAAAGAACTAAAAGATGCTGAATATTCCTGAGAGACCTATATATGTGTTTTTTAAGCCCTAGAATATTTCCTTTTGTTGTCTTTGATGGTATGTGTAGCTGCATGGAAGTCCATGTGTTTGTGTTTACACACACACACATGGGCACATACATACATGCACAAGTATACATACATGCAATTGATCGTAAGGTTAAAAAAATGTTGTTGGAAGAGCATCTAGATAAAAAAAGGCATTGGAAAATACAAGGAAGTAGTTGGAGGAGGAGAGAAAATGCAGACTAGAACTAAAGGAACCATTGCAAATGGCCATAGAGGGACATGCTTGAGTACTAGAGTATTATATAGATTTTGAGGAGCTGGGGAAGAGAATGCAACATCAATTTCATAGACAGATTATACTTTGTGTACTATCATTAGATACTTCGATGAAAAATAATATGTAATCAATTTTTGTTATGTTTCTGTGTTAACTATGTAACTTATTATATTAGAATATTTTTTTAACTAATTTTATTTTTCGTTAATTATAAATAATTATTTATAGTTTATATTTTTTTAAAATTTAATATAAAAATTTAAAAATATGTATTTAAATTTTATGTAAATAATTAAAAATGTTAAAATAATTTTAGAAAGAAAATAGCTAGGGATTTTCCCTTGCTAATATAACTAGGAAATTTTCTTTCGCTAATATAGCTAAGGATTTTTCACTCTCTAGTTTTGCTAGGTAATATTTCCTCTCTAATTTTGCTAGAAAATATATTTTCTCATTAAAATTTGTGACAAGCACATTACCTTGGGAATTGTTTCGTCGTTAATCCATCATTAATATATCATTATATCCACTTTAGCGATGAAAATAACATATTTAGCTGCGAAATTTTCCCTAACAATTTGGGATTTTTTTTGTAGTGTATCTATTTGTCTATCTATCTATTTATCTATCTATTTTTTTTACTGTCTATCTATTTATCTATCTTTCTATCTATATGCGTATATATTTGTCTATCTATTTTTCTATCTATCTATATATAATTTTGTATGTCTATTTGCCTATCTATCTATCTGTCCATCTATTTGTCTTTCTTTCTATCTATATGTCTATCTATCTATCTATTTATCTGTCTGTCTATCTATCTATCTAACTATTTCTTTATCTATCTGTCTATCTATTTGTCTATCTTTCTCTCTATATATCTATATGTTTTTCCATCTTTCTATCTATTTTTCTATCCGTCTATCTATTTGTCTGTTTATAAGTCTTTCTATTTAACTATCTATCTATATGTCTATCTTTTTGTATATATATCTATTTTTCTATATATCTATCTTTCAAATCAATCTGTCTGTCTACACTACAAGAAATTATTTATTTAGCTATAGAAATTTAGCTAGGAAAATAATCCCTAGCTAATTTACGAGGGATTAACTAGGAAACTACAAAAGATATTTGATTTTATATTGAATGACAAACTTGTGATGGATTAGAGAAAGAAATTTTTGATTGAAAGATATCTCTAGCTAATATTGTCATAGATTTTAGCACTAACATTTGTGGCAAATTTATCAATGACTTTAGAGATAGATTTTCCCTAGCTAATTAGCTCGAGAAAATTCCCTCAATAAATCATGATCTTGAAAAATATTTTTACAATTAAATATTAATAGCAAGCGATTAGTTTTTAAATTATAATTTTCACAAAATATATACATTTATCTAGAGATTTTCCCTAACATAGCTTGAGTTTATTTTTGTTGTTAATTTATTGTGAATTATTTTTTTTTGTTGTATATATTATTTGTTTTAATATTTGATGTAATTTTATATATTAAATGTTTGTCATGGTTTATGGATGAGGATCCTTGAAAGATGTCTTCTCCTCATATAATTATAAAAATAAGATGTTACAAATAAATAATTTCAAATATATATAAAAACGAATAAAAATTTATATTAATAAGGACAAAAATAACTATTTAATTGATTATAAAATTTTTAAAAAATATACAAAATATTATTTGAATTAATTAATAATGATATATAAATATTTGTATTAATAAATACATTAAATAATTAATTTTATAATTATAAACATTTGTTAAAATATTTGAAATAATATATCAACATGCAAAAATAGTTGTATTAATATAAACATAAAATCATTATTTGTTTGATAATAAAAAAATTATTCATAAAAAATCTAAATTAACAAATAAATAAGTAAATATTTATATTAATAAAAGTTAAAAAAGAATTAATGATTATAGAAATTTTTTTAAAAAATATCATTAAAAGATTTGAAATATTTGAATTATAAATAAAATCATATTTTTTATTAAATTTAAGATAAAATAAATTGATATTTAAGGATAAATATATTGATATTTTAAATACATCCAAAAACTTTTGACGTCTTATAAAAAAATATTTCCAAGTGCTTATTAAAAAATACTTTAGGTATTTTTTTTAGGGTTTAATAAAAGTTTTTTTAATATTACTAATGATATTTTTTTCTCTTATACACACTAAAAATTATTTTTATCCCTATTAACACTTTTGAAAATCACTACCTAACTGACCCTATGTTGATTTTTATTCAAGTTTTATTTTTGCCTCTACTAAAATTTATAAGAATTAAAGCATTGAGTAAATTATTATAGTAATTAAAAAAGAAAATAAAAAATAATATTAAATTTCATATAAAATATGTAATCTTAAAATAATAAATAAATAAATATTAATATTTTAAAATTAAAATAAGTTAAACATGAACAATAACCTAATTGGTTGCTGAGCAAAATAGCATCAAGGAGGCAAACTACTTACGGAAGATTGTTGGTAGTGTGTTATGCCCCATCATTCTATTTCTGATTCGTGTTTTTGCCTTTTCAATTAGTCTTTTTTCTATATTTTCTTAAACATAAATTATCATGATACATAACCTAATCGGTGTTCCTTCATTTTGAATACCTAATTTTGTGTTTTCATTTTTTGTGTTATTTGATCATGTTTTCAATTTTTGACGAAGAATGAAAAATATGATTTTGGAATTGGTATGATGATCTAACTTGGTAATTTAAATCAATCTTGAATAAGATACTTTTTTTCCATGGATTTTTTTGAAAAGCGCTAATTATTCTTACCATTTATTAAAAGTAGGTATCCACTTAGGTGGGTGATAGGAGTAACTATGTACCCAGGATTGACTTAAACAGCCAGAACAAAATGGAAGTATGAGTCCTTGGAATCTACTCTCAACAATTTTCTTAATGTATATCAATCAGATATCTGCTAGGAGACTCTCCAGAATATCTTTTATTAATTTATTCTTCTTATGTTATAATTACATGTTGATTACTTATTATTGAAGGATACTGAATTTGTTCGATTTTCCTATATCCTTCAAAACTATTAGTCTATTCACTACACTGAATATTTTTTGCATTTGCTTCATGGGCAACTTTTCTTTTGACCAAGGTTTAAGTGATTGTCTACTTTTTGTCTGCCTTTCCTTTTTAAACCGAAGTTTGATTTGATGATATTACTTTAGTAATATAATAAGTTAATAGTGTTGGTGCTGGGCTGACAGCAGTAGCTTATTTTTCCATGGTTAATGATACAAGCATTGTTAGTTCTACAACATGCTTGAATGTAAATATTTTAAATGAAATATGCATAAATTAGGTTATAGATATTTAAAAATTGAAAATAGGTTGGTGAACCTTTATTTACAACACTGTAAACCATAAAAAACAATTTAATGATAAACTCAACTTCCATTGAAGTTGGCATACATACAACATAAATACCAATCTTACTTGAGAAAAAATTGATATTAAGATTCTATCAAATTTTTATGAATGCTAGCTGATCAAAAATAATGCATAGGTTAAAATGTCAGTATTCTTTTAAATCTTATTGTTTAAATTATTGTTTATCACAATATGTTTATTTATTCATGAATAATTTAATTAAAAGCAAATCATATATTTTCTGGTGTATGATTCAATAAAGTTTACAAGTGATGAAAGTTTTGATCTTTATTGTGCTTGTGTTAGAGATGATATTTTGGGTAAAGCCAAAATATTTATTAGTTTAATTAGAAATTAAGTTAGGAAAAACTAATATCTCAGAGAGTTTGGTTGCTCACATTGATTTAGTAGGCTGAAAATACTTAACCTAGATCTTAGTTGCTTAGTTTGCAAGTGAATACCTACTCAGGTTGTGCTACTTGAATTGTTGATATTATATAATCTTGATAACATCAAATTCATTAAATTTAATATTGTTCGTGTTTTTTTTCACAACCTCCATAATTTTAATAAAATTAAAGAAAAAATTAATTTTTTTCATTAAAAAAAAAGAAACCTTCCTCAATTAAATATAAAATATGATCTAATCATGGTGATGCTAATTAGTAAATTCTTTTTTTTGCTAGTTTAATATTGTTTGGAAATATTTTTTTTTGTTGTTAGGTGTTATTAGACCTAGAAAAAATAATGTATTGGTGCATTAGAATAATAATTTTTAAAAAAGTACCTAAATAAGTAAATATTCATATTAAAAAATACATCAAAATAAAAGATTTCTACTTTTTGGTAAACTCAAAAAATACTTTTATTTTTCCTGTATATTTATTGATTTGAAAAAAAAAATAAAAAAATAAAAACAAAAAATCTATTTTCAAAAACACTATAGCAAGAGAGGTATACTGTTTTGAAAAATATTATGCCGATTTGAAGCAATATAATATTTATATAAATATTATAAACACATAACATTATATATTAACATTTATACATTTTTATAATCATATGACATTATATATAAATGTTTATACTCAAATATATAATATATATAAACGTATAACATTATATATAAATATTGATATGTTTATATAAACATATAATATTATATATAAATGTTTATACATATGGATAAATGTTTATAAATATTTATACAATATTTACAAAACTCTATCCATTTATATAATTGTTTATATAACATTTATAAAAATATAAAATGTTTATACATATTTATCAAAATTTATATAATATATAAATTTTTATATAAAAATATAATATTTATAATGTTTATATAATTGTGATATTTATACAATATAATATTTATAAAAGTGCTTCATATATATATGTAACATTTATAAAAATATTTTAAATACACCATTATATCTAAACACTTGTACATTTATATAATCTTATGTCATTATATTTAAAAGTTTAAGCTTTAATATAAATGTGCAACTAAGAGAAAAGTGATGTGCAGTATGATGCTTGTATGTATACACAAGAGATTATCTTTATAATATATATATCATATTAAGAAATGATATATTATAGAGAGATATTAGTAGTTTTTTCTATGAATGAGGCTGAAAGTATTATTGGGTATTTAGAGAGACAAGTCAATTATCATTGTCATTTGGGAGTCTTCATATAGCTCTTCTATCATGATGATTACTTTAAAGAAGTAAACAAATCTTTTTTTTAAAATTGTTGTTGATACTTCTTATTTGTTATTTATTATAGTTTTCGTAACTCATCTTTTTACTTAGATGTATGATTATTAACTTAGACGTTAATAATCATAGTATAGAAAATAATTATTTGCTTAATACTTTCTTATTTTTTTAAAAATATTGAAATAGCTACTAAAAAATTATCTAAAATCAATTGTTATATTAATATACAAGTTGAAATTTGTTGCTTTTGTCTTTTTTTTTTATTTTTGGATTTATTTGTAGTCTTATTTTGTAAGTTATATTTGTAAGTAATTAATTTTTAATTTAATTTTTTCAGATAATGTTAAGATTATATATTTCTATTGTTATGATCAAATATTTTATTAGGTATTTGAATATTATTGATATGTTACTTATTCATTATTTACTTGGTTATTTATTTTTTATTTAATTGAGATGTTATAAATTTTGTATGGTTATACATTTATACAATATATCAATGGTTATATGAAATTATATATATTTTTAATAAATGAAATAATATGAAAATTTAATTGCCAATTACTAGTTTTCATGGTTAATAGTAATATTATTTATTTTCTCCATTGTTATAAACATAAAATTAATTTTTTTTTCTAAAATTTATTTGATTAATTTATAAATAATATTATAAAAAATAGGCATAAAAATTTCATAAACTATTAACCATAAATTTATTTAATTATTAAATAATATAATTAATGGTTAAATATAAAATAATTTTGTTTTCTAATATTTTCTATCTTTGACCCGTCACTCACCCATCTGGCCGTCTCTACATAATTAGGTCAGTTCACTTCTAAAAAACATGTCTCTCAGAACACACCGTCGTCAGAGCATCATTTCGTAGATTCTTATTAAACAAAGAAAATATATGTATCTTTCTTTCTATCTATCTCTCTCTCAACCTATTTTTTTGTTTATTTTCATTATAATTTAATGAGAAATTAGTAATGAGTTTTGAAAATTTAAAATTAGTAGTGAGCTAAATGGTACTTTTTTGTTGAGTTCTTCTGTGTCAATGATAAATCAATAGTGTGAATTTTTTTATTTTAATGATTATTTTTTAAAAGGTTTAATGGATTTCAAATTAACAGAAAGTGTGCAAGCTTTGAAATTCGAATAAGAATAGTAAAAGAGGACGAAGAAAATAACAAGAGGAGGAGGAGAGCAAGGTACTGTAATTTTTTAAATTCAAGTTATATCTTATATTTTAATTTATGTTTTTATATTTTAGAATTTTTGTTCTATAAAGAAGATGTATATGAAGAACCTATGGAAATTTATCTACTAATCAAGCTTCTGGGGTTATAGTTTGAAACTCTTATATATTTCTCAAAGAAGAAGTTACAGCTTAACCATAACCTTTAATTTTGGTGTCATTGCTCATGTTGATTTTTTGTTGAGGCTGTAATTTGTGTTGGTGGATAATGATGAATTATGTTTAGTTTTTTTTTCTTAATAAATCATATTTTTTTGGTCTTTAATTAGGTAACCAATATGTTCCATAGTAATTCTTCTTTGTTAAGATCGTAGATGCTTTAATTAATTAAATTGGCCTGATATTAATTATTGTTAAATAGTACTATTGAAAAAATTCACTACACTAAGACTTTTATATATCTATCTAATATTGGCATGTAGAATCAAAGCACACTTGATTGAGAAATGGAAGGTGTAGAAGACTAAGAACTCAAGGCTCCTACTATATATATTATAAGCAGGAGAACAAACAATGTGTAGAATTTTCTCAATGTGTTTTATTAGATACCATGCATTCTCAAAGCACACTAATCATGCATGGTACTTTTTTTCATATATACATTTATAATAAGTAATTATTCCATCATTATACAATGTTCACATGAGTAAAATGATAGATATTTTGATTAGTAATAAGTATACCCTTCTTTTTAAAAAAAAATGCGCATATAGTATTTTTATCCAAAGTAGTGTAGATGTGTGGTGAATGTGAAGATGCATATCTAGTGCAATCAATGTTTTCTTTACATGCACATTATTTATTATTTATAATGAAACATATGTACTAATATACTTCTGTACACAAAAAAAACTTGCCAATTTATTTGTGACATATAAAAAATTAGAAATTATTATAAATAATATTATACAACTAAATGAAAAAAAAAATCAAACAAGATGAAACACGTCATTTAATAATGACTTTCAAAATTTTGACTATAATATAATGTTGATTTTGAGATTTTTATTGAGAATCAAAATATCAAAGTAATGATTTTTGATTAAAATTGTTTATTGGATCTAAGTCTCCATATGAAGAAATATCTTTAATATTGGTGTTATATTTTAGATATAATGTTATTGTTGTAATATATTTTTTGTTAATTCAATATTTAGCAATAAACAATTAATGATAAACAAAAATCAAAAATTTTCTAATTAATGCATAATATGATATTCTTGATATATGATATCTTGATATAGCATATGTTTTCCTTTTATTTTTTTTTCAGCTATTTTAGATTTAGCATATGTTAATAAATTTTAGTGTAGTTTATGATACTCTTGTATATGTATATATATATATATATATATATATATATATATATATATACACAAACATACACACATATGTATGTATAATTTTTTGTTTGTAATTATTTGTATATTATATTTTTTGTCATTTATATATTTTCAATGTTTTGTTTTGATGTAACATCATAATATGAGTATATTAAATAATTTTATATTTTTTTTGCAATTATATCATGTTATTGGTTGATGAAATTAATTAACCCGTTTTATAATCATTAAAAAAAAGTGATGTAGCCATTTGGTTGATTTGCTCGTTGATTATTTGGGTATTGTGAAAAATAGCCTTCTCGGGCTGCTCTTGCCAAAATGTAGCTTTTTTTAATCTTTTGTTTGATGAAAAATACTTTTATGTGTTCAGTCTGCTCATAAAGATTATATTGAAAATAACATATCATGTGAGCTAACAACCATCATAGAAAATAAAATAGGCTTTTCAAACAAAAATTAATTTCTCAGTTAAATATCTAATCGAACAAGTATATAAGTGATGGTCATATCTATAATTTTTGCTAAATTATAAGTTGCCATCTTTGGTATCGTTTAAGTTTGAATTGATGTATATGTAAATAATCCTTAAGTAAATTACTCAAATATTAAGATAAAATTATTTTGCACTGCAATTTTTTAGGTAGTTCTTTAGTTCATAAGATGGTGCGTCCTTAGGTTGCTACTTCAATTAAATATTTATTTATGCATTTCTTTGGCTTTTATTCTTAGTGTTTCAGTCATGTGTCTCTTTAATGTTAAGCTTTAGTTTTACTAGAATATATTCATCCATTTCTAATATTTATCTTGTTAGTAAACTTAATGTAGGACGTGAGAATACTAAGATCGCTATAGTCAATGAGTTTTGCTTAATTCTTATTCTTCTTATCTCACACGGTTTCTTTAGCAAACTAACTTTTATTAGAGTTTTCCACAAAATATGTTAATGTTAATGCTTGTAATTGTTTATATCTTTAATCAGTCTATATTTGTAATGTTAAAAATTTGAAATTGTAGGCTGTTTCACATCTATGTTTTCTAGTTTAATACTTTGTATGATATGTTTTCTAGTTCAAGTCTATTATAGTTCATGTCTTAATTCTTCATTAATTCATTTTCCAAGAGTTCTTGGAATTGGATCTTCATTCCATTTATTTTTTCATTCCTATTTATTTTTATATTCAAAGATTGAATTGAATAACAGTTGAAATTTTGTTATTTGATCTTCATTGAGAAATGAGAAGCTTACTCCTTCAAACTTGTAATTCAATTCTTGTTTGCTTCCCTTTGTTGTCTTTTCACTTCGTTATTGTGTTCTCCAAATTCTTGTCTTTTTCTGTGGCTTTGATTGGTGCACTGGAAGAGACATGCTCTCTTCATCTATAAATAGCATGATATATTTTCACCTTTAGCTTGCTAATAAATGCTCTATTTCTTCATGTAGATTCTACAAATGCTTTGCCTAGAAATTCATGATATTTTATCTTTGCATATTCATCTATAAGTGATTTTATTTAATTAATAGTATTATTTGAAGTCAATTGTATGTTTCATTTAGAATTATGATTAAGCATAATTCTTTGCAAATATAATAGTGAAAAATGAGTTCAAATCATCCGTAGATATATAAAAGGTTTATAAATGGAATTTTGAATAAATATTTTTTGAGTGGGCTAGAAACTTTCATTAACTTGCTTATAATCAATCGATATGGATGGATCGGGATAAAATTAAGTGTCCATGTAATAACTGCAAGTGTTAGAATTTGCCTTTTCATGATGTAAAGACTATTGGATACCATGTGGCTAAATATGGTTTTGTACCAAATTATTTTGTTTTGATTTATCAAGGGGAAAGTACAATGGATGTGAACATTGACCAAAATGAGGGTACCGAATCATATGTTTGTAGTGAAGAAACATCAAACAATCCCATAAAATGGTCATGGAAGCTACTAGTGCTGACTTTAATATGGATTACATGGATGAATCACCTAATCTTGAAGCTTATAAATTTTATGATATGCTTGCTGTAGATAATTAGTTGTGGCATGGAATAAAACACATTCACAATTGTCACTTGTGGCTTGACTTATGAGGA
>JAREIK010003155.1:21661-37901 GCA_029783825.1 Sapria himalayana | reverse complement strand
TTATATATACACAATGCATACTATTGCGCATATATTTTTCAAAGATAATTTGTATATAATATATGTTTTTCTAAAGCATATATAGGATATACTCTACATCTATATACATATATTGTATACTTATTATTTCGAAAAGTAAGAGTATACTATACTCTATACAGAGTATATGCATATTTGTTTTTTGAAAAATGTATATTGTATATGGTTTATGAAATGATATACCTAATAAACATATATTAATACGTTTTTGAAATGAATATACAATAGTTATATGCATACTCTGATCTATGCTTTCAAAAATAAATTATAACATGTGCTTTCATTAAATATATATAAGTATCTTTTTTTTTAAATGATATGGAAGATAATTTTTAAGTACTTGCGTCTGTGTGGCAGTGAAAAGTTATCTTTATGTTAGATATCTGAGAATATCAAAACATAAATATAATTTATTTTGTTTTTTTATGTTAAAAACATTTATTATTTTATCAATATTTTTATTTGATGACCGCTCTATATAATTTTTTTCTTATTAAATCATTATCATCATTAACTATATATTATCCTAATTAATTGTGACGACTATACATAACTTACTTTTTCTAATCTATTATATTAAAAATCATGTCAAACTCTAAATTATTTAGTTGTTAAATTATATATATAATTCTACTCAATTTCTCTAAGCTCATCTGTATCCGAACAATCTCATCACACTTTATATCCGGCATAGAACTACGCATATTTTTTTGTTTTTTTTTTGCCAATCAATGTATGAACATTTGATTATTCTAGGGAAACACGTACAAACGAATCAATGTATGAAAAAAAAAAATATAATCATATATAAAATGCAGAAATAAATCTTCAAGATACAAGATGACCCGAATTAAAAAAAGACCTGATCCTCCACATGCGGACTCTCTTGTATATTCTATTCTGAATTCTAGTTTATAATGCATAGTCAATCAAATTTCATTGTATTCGAGGATCTTCATCCTTATCTTGGATGTATCACTCAAGTAATATAGTCTTCCAAGTTATTATTCACGAAGAAACACTGTCAACCTGATTGGGGTGGGGTAGCTTTATTGTCCATCCAGAAAATAGTCTAGTGTGTGTTTGTCTAGTTCTACAAAGCTTTTACTTTCTGAAGTGACCCATCATATAGTGGCAATGCATTACCCATTTCCTACTCCCAATTTGCAAGGGACACGCCATTGTTGCCAAAGCATCAGGCACGTCATGGCGCATTAGGCCCGCAGCAAAGCAAATAGAGGTATCAAACAGAATGTGCCGGGCTGGCCCGACTCATTTTTTGTGAGCACGACCATGCTTTCGTGCCGGCCAGGCACGGCACGGTTATGGTGCCGTGCCGTGCCTGGCCTGTCACGGTTTATTCAAGCCAGGCCCGACATGGCCCACCGCCCCGGCGGTAAAATTACCATGCCAGGTCACGCCCGTACTGGCCTGGTTATAAAAATATAAATTTTCTTTTTAAAAATTAAAGTTTGTTTTAAACTATATATAAAATATATATTATATTATATATAGATAATGTTTATAATTTTAAATTTGTAACTTGAAAATTGTTGAATATAAAATATTAATAAAGTTTAAATTTTTTTTATTAATTTATAATAAATTTAGATTATAATTTATTAGAATAAAATTATTGAGTTTTAAATAAAAAATTTAAATGCAAAAATAAATTAAACAAAAAATTTCGTTAAAAAAAATTACAAAGTCACAAAACCAAAAGCAAACTAAATGTCCAATCAGTCAATAGATACCGAACCAAAGCAAATACAACGTAACGTAAATAAAAAAGTACACAATCAATACAAAATAAATTATCGAAATCAAAAAACACAATCAAGAATAAATAACACAAATCATCAACTGTTTTCTTCACATTGATACATCAAAAATCAAAATCAAGTGGCAATGGCAAATGACATGTGGCGTAACAATGGCAACTGGCGTCTGACATTGGGTAGGGGTAGATGTTATTTTGGATAGGAGTACGTTTCATAAAATCAATACAATACAATATGAGACTTAAAATCATATAAGTCGACCTTTCACTTGCTATTTAGGATGACACGGGATCTACTGACTTCACCAGTGTCGAGCTTAGCATCGGAGTCTACTTTTTGTGTTAGTGAACATGATTTTGGATAGAAGATCGAGATTATGTCTAGATATTTTTGAGGCCTTGGCCTATTTGAAGGATTGGGAGGATTTGAGGTTTTGAGTCCGGGATCTTGCTGCAGTTGGGACAAGGTCTGCATGTACTGCGAAAGTGGAGGAGTTGATTGCTGATGATAATGATTCATATGATAGTGATTTTGAAGTCGTGGTTGATGATGCTCATGATATGCTGATTAATGATTGAGGATTGACATGGTTGTCGGCTGTCCCTACCTAGAGGTGTCGAACGGGACGTGCCGGGCAGCCCGGCCCGGTCGACACCTCTACACCTACCTATTGCCAGACGATAGTTGCTAATGCCATGCCATTTGCCATTGCCACTTGATTTTAATTTTTGATATCTCAAGGTCACGAACACAGTTGATGATTTGTGTTATTTATTCTTAATTCTGCTATTGATTTCGATATTTTATTTTATATTGTATGTATACTTTTTTATTTATATTACGTTGTATTTGCTTTGGTTCGGTATCTATTGACCGATTGAACATTTAGTTTGTTTTTATTTTTGTGGATTTGTAATTTTTTTAACGAAATTTTTTGTTTAATTTATTTTTGCATTTAAATTTTTTATTTAAAACTCAATAAATTTATTCTAATAATTTATAATCTATATTTATTATAAATTAATAAAAAAAAATTTTAACTTTATTAATATTTTATATTCAACAATTTTCAAGTTACAAATTTAAAATTATAAACATTATCTATATATAATATAATATATATTTTATATATAGTTTAATTCAAAACTTTAAATTTTTAAAAATAAAAAAATTTTATATTTTTTTAACCATGCCCGTACGGGCGTGACATGGCATTGTACTTTTACTGCCGGGCCTAGCTTGAATAACCCATGCTGGGCCAAGCACGGCATGACACCGTAACCATACCGTGCTTGGCCGGCACGAAAGAACGGTCGTGCTCACAAAAAATGGGCTGGGCCAACCCGACACATCCTGTCTGACACCTCTATTTGCTTTGCTGCGGGCCAAATGGGCCATGACGTGCGTGATGCTTTGGCAACTGTGTCGTGTCTCTTGCAAATTTGGGAGTAGGAAATGGGTAATTCATATGTGTTTCATAACATTGTTTGCATAAACTAAATATTAATTTTATATAAATAAAAATATCCACTATATGTGTTTTATATGTATAAGCATATTTAATGTACATATATTTAACATATAAGCATTTATATTTATTTTTTTAAACAACTAGTGTACATGCAATAATACGTATATATATTATTTATATATGTAGGCCATAATGGTATGTTTATAGTAACAAACACGCAGAAGTATAAATATATAACTATATATATATATATGTAAAGTATACATATACATAAAAATATAGAGTTTATATTTAGTATATATATATATTTAGAGTATATATATATATAGCAAAAACCAAACTTGGATTTTCAAATAAGTGGGTGCCAAGTTACCACAAGTCAATTTTAATCTTCTCAATGTGATAATTTCATTTCAACATAAAATTAATCAAAATAAAATATTTTTCTCGAACAAATTAAGTCGAAGATAACGAGAAGTAAAAAAAAAATATATCTGTAAACACTTAAAATTAAAAATCTAGTCTATTTTTTAGCGAAATTAATCTAAAAAGAAATGAGAACAACTCTAATTTCCTAGTGTTATTAGATAGCTTCTAGTAGTTTAAGAAAGCAAGAAAATACATATAGCAATTAATTTAGCAAGTATAGACAGTCAATGTTTGCAATCGAATAAACTCTTGTAGAAACTATACTATGCTTTGATTGATATATATATATATATATATATTAGTAGTAACATGTTATATATGTGGTTTATCATAAATATGCATTAATAATAATGCATGAGGGTGCTACTTTAAAATTGTAAATAATATGGAATTGTGCGAAACAAAATTATATAATATAAAATAATAATAAAACTAATGACAAAAATATATATATAAATCAAAAATATTCTTGTAAGCATTTTATTATATTCAAACTTTTTAAATATGAAATAATACTCAATCAATTTATATATAAATTGAGATTTTGAGCATTTCTCGTTTGTGGTATTCCTTGTAGATTGGGGAGGATCTAAAAACACGAATGATAGCAAACATATTCTTTACCAAATCATCTTAGTAAATTGATGGCATATGATGCGTGTTAATACATAAAATTGGTGTTGAATATGTCATTTTTTTGGTTAGATAAATTATTCTAATCATCCACAAAATCAATAATAGATTGACTAATTGAAAGTGATATTTCACACAAATGCACTTCTTGAATGCCCAATATTTTCCAGCCTATATATGTATAATTTTTATTCATGATGTCAACATTGACATAAGATAGCTCAATACAAACTCTGAAAATATTTTACATGAATTGATATGTGATACTAGTATAGGAAAAATAAAAAGCCTCTTGTTTATAATGCATTATAAGACACTTAAAAAAAGTATTATAGGACGCTCATTTATACTGAGTTATGAGAGACTTATTCATAATGAGTTATATGACACATGTTTTTAATGAGTAATAATGTATACATTTAAAATGAGTTATAATATAATCATTTATAATGTGTAAAGGACATTCTCTTATAAAGAGTTATAAGATATTCATTTCTAATTAACAATAAGACACTCATTTATAATAAGTTATGTGAGATTCATTTATAATGAATTATAAGATAACTATATATAATGAGTTACAATACATTCATTTATAATAAGTTTTAAGATCCTCATTATTCTTGTACGTTTTGAGATATAATCTATGGAATGATCCATTATTATTTAGAGGAGGTATCGATCAAATTAAAATAAGATGCATGTGCGAAAAAGAACAAACAATGATCATCCTCAAATATCATTTATTATTGTATATAAGGTATTTTTGGCGGTAACAAAACCACTTAGAAAGCATTTTGACAGTAACAAAAATACTTGGAAGGTATTACAATCTAGTTTTTATTAGGTTCATTTTTTAAAATTTATCAATACATAGCACGATGGCGCGATAGATGCAGGAGATTGAGTAATATATATAGCAAATATGAAATGACACTTTAATTTATTCTAGAAGTGCAAATTTTTTAAAATGTAGAATTGATTTCATAGGTTCTTTTCTTGCATCTTTTGAGAAAGAGTACATCCTATTACTAGTAAATTATATATCAAATGGGTGAAAGAAATAGCAGAGTGATGCAAATATGGGTTTCTTACACTTAAATATTTTCACCAAGTTTGACATGCTATGAAATATAATATGCAAAAATTGTTCCCTAAGTATGTCACTACTGAGATAACAAAATAGGTCTACTTGATATTTATTAAAAATTTCATACTTTTTAGGAAGTGCATTAGCTGATGTTATTATTTGATTCATATGTATATTCTTATTTTTTGGCCTCAGCTATCATAATGATCAAGAATCGACATGATTTATATTTTTTTATACTTACGGCTTAAAAAGTATCATACTTATATAATTAACATATGGTTCCCTACAGTTTCACTAGTGGGAACCATTCGAGTGAAAATAACTTATAAGAATTATCACTACCTTATGAGTTAGAATATACATGAACGCCCTTCGATTATTGCTTATCATTGTCCTTATCGATGATGATGCAACTCTACACTAAAGACGAAATCCTCAAAGGATGAAACCGTTAATAGAATGTTCTATATAATATTCATCTCAATCAAGAATTAGTTCATTTAAGATGTGTATAATGAATTGATTGTGAAATTATTTATACTATTGACTTCATAAGTGTCGTGCTATTAATGATTAGTATACCCAAATTTTAAGTTTTAATAAATCTCGCACATCATAATTGGAAGGAATGCCACTTCATTCCTTACATATGCCCTAGCGAGCCTCATGGTTTACTTATTACTGTCTTTCATGATAATCTCATGCAAACATACTAATAGTTAAAATTTTAGTTCAATTTATATTTAATTACCTATCCACCAATATCCATAATGTAAAATAAATCAAAAACATAAGCATTAACATAAAATCAATATTACATCACATAAACTAAGTTTTAAAAACCCTAGATCTTACACTATTTTAATAGAAATTATTGAATCTAACCTAGAGAGAGGAGGATTTGAGAGTCATGCCCCCCAACTCTAGGAATTAATATTAAGTCTAGTGTCCCTTGTTAACTTATAGAGTCTCTAGGGAGTGCAAAAAATTTTCCTAGAGTTTAGTAGCTAAACTGTGACATTTCCTTGTTACATAGGGAAAGAAGAAGAATGGAGGACTCCCCAAAAATATTGTCATGACCAACTAGATAGAGTTTCAGCCAAGAATAGATACCAAAACTACATAAGACTTCATACTCTATCATTCAGCCACAAATCTCCAAAAATCTATTGATTTCATGACTATTTATCAAAATCTACCAAAATTCCAAAGTCATAAAAGTTATCCAAACAAATCTTAATTTGTATATCTATGCATCATCAAATATTATCAAAATATATAAGAATATTTGATAATTTAATTTTGAATAATCATCTACAAATGAATGGGTAAGCAAAAATATCTAACAGAGAGACCAAAATGATATTCAAAAATGATCAACTCATCTAGAAAAAATTAGTATTAATGATTAGATAAAACATTATGAATATATATAATTACATTTAAAACTACACTAGAGATGTTTACTTATGGACTTCTTTTTTGGTAAAATCTTTCATTTGGTGGTAGAACTTAAACATCAAACATGGTGGAACATTAAGAAATTAAACTACGGTATGAATGATACAAAAGAAAGGAGAATTCTGCTAGTAAGTGGACTGGATGAATTAACAAATGAAGCTTATAATAATTTATGGATTTATAAATATAAGATAAAAAGATGACAATATAAGAATCTACAAAGGAGAGATTTTAAAATGGGGGAGAAGGTATTAGCTTTAAACTTTTGGCTTAAGTTATTCTCAGGGAAGTTGAAGTTCAGGTGGTATAAACTCTTTATAATTATGATTTTAACTCCTTATGGGCCAGTCATGGCGAAATCAAGATATAGGGAAGAATTAAAAGCAAATTGGTAAAAGGTGAAGCATTATATGACTTCAATAATAATTTTAAAAGATTTGAAAGAAGTAGAAAAAAAAATGAATGCATTCATGAAGTTTCAGCTTTAACTAGCACTACAACTTTGGAGATACAAAAGAAAAGAAAGAAATCATGACAAACCCCAACATTATGACTTTGAAGATCTAGATAGAAAAAGCTCGAAGTACAATCCAACAAAAAGTTATGGCAACCTTAAATTCATGTCATCCAATGATGATGATGTCATGGCAATCCAAAAAGCATTGACATCTAGCAAATAAAAAGAAAAAAAGGAAGCCTCAAAAAAAGTAATGGAAAATGATTCAACACTAAGAGAAAGTTTAGGAAAAAATAAAAAATGAGAGATTCTATTATGAAGTTAGCCTAAACAAGCGAGATCACTAATATAAATAATAACATATTGATAGTCTAGTTATGGAAATTAAATACAAAACTAATTGGGGTGCACCCAAAGAATAATTTATGGATAATGTGATGAAATAAATATAATCACTCACATAAATCATTTTACACACAAATTTAGTCATGGAAATCAAAACCTATCATGACTCGCTAACATATGCACAAGAAGAATTAGCCCTATTATTTAGACATATTATGATTCTCAAACGTAATCATTGTAAATATTTATGTGGAATGGAAGGAAAGTATAATTTTATATAAATGCATAATTGTTTGGGGATGAGACATTACTTAAGTATGAGAGTTTGTTTGGCATGCTAGATAGCAAATAAAACTAGATATTTTTATGATTATTCATGAAAATCCTCTAGCACGATGATTTTTAGCTAGAGTAAGTTTCAAAGGGTATTTACTCAAATCATGGCTATTTCCAGGGTCGTGACTTTCTACATTGGTTAAATAGCCAAAGTCGTGAATCATTCCAAGCACCATAATATTCTAATACAAGAGAGATACCAAAACCATAGTTTATATCCAATTCTATGACTTTGTATTATAGATACTAAATATACAACCACAACTATTTCTAGTGATGCAACAATCTAAAGAAAGAAAATGACTAAAGTAATGGTTCATTCATAGAGCCTCATTTTTGTGTTAAATAGAATAAAAGAGAAAGCTATTGTATTCCAATGGTCATAACTTTTGACTTAAATTTTGCAACTAATAATTTGAGTATAAAAGTACAAAATATGAAAATTTCAAAATAGAATTTTAGGGTGTGAGAGTAAAAATGAAAATATAGGGTTCGGGAGCATAATTTTACCAAGCCTAGGGAAGACAATGAGCGAAGTAATAACACAAGGCACAAAATGAACTTTAAGAGTGGGAGTGAATTTTGACTCCACATCAAGGTTCATGAATATGTATTCTAGATTTACGGTATGATTCCTAGACATCTTGAGGGCTATCATTATAAACCTAGAATTCCATGAATTTTATCTCAAATTATCTCATTTGAACTCCTCCTGAATGTCATACTAAATTGAAGTCCATGATTGGTATATTTGATTTTGCGTGATAGATACTTGATTAATGAATTTTAATATTTTGATTTTATTGTATTTTGGTTTTTAATAAAAGTGATATTTTTGTAAAATTAGAATTAGAATTTTATTATTAGTGAGTTCGTGCATGCTTTATTGGTGGATCATGATAAGTACACCATATAGAACACTCATGTGTAATGCTAGGAAAGAAGTGATAGTTCTTTTGATCATGAAATACAAGACAAACTTTTACATCAAAACTCATTGTTGAGTTAAGTTTAATCATATGAGTATGGTACATAAGAATTCGAATGCATGAATAATTTTCTAAGCTAATCTATTGTGCATATCTTAGAAGAATTGGCCCTAAAATTATGTATAAATTTTATAAAATATTATCCAAAAAGTTTCATCTTTAATATGAGAGTCATGTGACATCGTGTTAGATGATGATAGGTAAGGTGGTAATAGTCTAATAATTTATTTTTTATTATATGACTCATAACAGTGAGATTTGAGGGAAAATATATACTATTTTTGCAAGTATGATACATACAAAGATGAAATAATATATATTTTTCAGCTTGTAAATGATTGCATAAAATGTATGAACTTTTAAATGATTTTTGAGCGAAGATGATTTGTCATTTTTTTGATATTATACCAAGGGGATAGCTACGAGGAGAATATCATTAGGAATGACCCAATAGTTGATAACAATCTTGTATACTACTAGGAAATAATTTTTATAAGAGTCTAACGTTATTTTGTAACCAAACACAAATATCTAAACTATTTATATTAGCTATTATGAATAAATGAGTTGAATATCCCTAAAATCTAAGAATCTTACTAAAAACTCAATCTTATCATCTCAACTAGAGCAATAACCAACTAATAATTGGTTAATTACCTATACAATCCCTATGTGACTGATATTGGAATAAAAATCTACTTTATCACATGTACAATCTATATACAAGTGGGAATAGTTGGATAAGAGAACCTTTCCCAATTGAATTTTGAGAATTTGATGAATCCAAAAAATTTAGAATCATTACCAATTCACAATAATAAGATACCAATTTATAATTTGGCAAAATACTTAGACAAGACACTAGTTTACAATGAGTTACAAGAAACTCCTTTATAACGAGTTGATAAGATATCCTTTTATCAAATTGATGTGACACTCACATGTAACAAATTGATAAAGTACTTATTTATAAAGAGTTGATAAGACAGTTATTTATGTAATACCTTGATAAAACAATCAATTATAATGAATTGATAAGATATGAATTACAAGACAATCATTTAAATGAGATTATAATTACTCATTTA
Organism: Sapria himalayana; assembly: GCA_029783825.1. Lineage (NCBI taxonomy): Eukaryota > Viridiplantae > Streptophyta > Magnoliopsida > Malpighiales > Rafflesiaceae > Sapria > Sapria himalayana. The sequence continues at coordinate 27,779 of JAREIK010003155.1, read as the reverse complement.
TCCAGTTGATTGGTCGCTCTTTTGTAAAGAGTTGATAGGATTGTCATTTATAAAAAGTTGACAACACACTTATTTACAATAACTAGATAAATATTCATATAAAATAAGTTGATATGATACTCTTTTATAATGAGTTGACATGATACTCACTTATAAAGAGTTGATATGACACTTATTTATAATGAGTCGATAGGACTCCTAAAGAGTTGATAAAACATTCATTTATAAAGAGCTAATAAAATATTTATTTATAATGAGTTGATAAGATACTCATTTATAATGAGTTGATAAGATATTCATTTATAATGAGTTGATAAGATATTTATTTATAATGAGTTTATAAAATACTCATTTATTAGAAATTGATATGATACTCATTTATAAAAGAATTGATATAGTATTCATTTATAATGAATTGATAAGAAAATTAGTCATGATGAGTTGATAAGATACTCCCTCATAATTATTTGATAAGATACTCCATCATAATAAGTTGATAAGATATTCATTTATAACGAGTTGAAAAAAGACTCATTTATAACTAATTGATAATGTATTCTTTTATAACTAGTTGATAATACACTCAATTGTATTGAGTTAATAAGATAATTTTTATAATGATTAGATATGATACTCATTTATATAGAATTGATAGGACATATATTTATATTAAGTTAATAAGATACTCATTCTATTATGAGTTTTATAAGACACTCATTTATAACTAGTTGATAAGATAGTAATATATAAAGATTTGTAAAGACACTATATATATTGAGTTGATAATACTATCATTTATAACAAGTTGATAATATTGTTATTTATAATGAGTTGCTAAGACACTCATTTATAATGAGTTGCTAAGACACTCATTTATAATGAGTTGATAAGACAATTATATATAACAAGCTATTAATATACTTGTTTATGAGTTTTAAGATATTTCATTTAAAATGTATTGATAAGATACTCATTTATAAAGATTTGAATAGTAATTAATTTATAATGAGATGATAAAACACTCATTTATAATGAGTTGATTAGATACTCATTTATAATGAGTTGATAAGACCCTCATTTATAATGAATTAATAATACACTTATTATAATAAGTTAATAAGACAATATTACAAAGAGATGATAATATATTAATTAATAATTAGTTGATTTGATATTCATTTATAAAGTGTTGATAACACGCTCAGTTAAAATGACTTAATAAGATAAATATTTATAATAAGTTGATAAGACAAATATTTATAATGAGTTGAAAAGGTAGTCTCTCATATTGAGTCGATAATTTTTTCTCATTTATAACGAGTTGATAGGATAATCATTTATAAGGAGTTTGTAATACAATCAATAATAAAATGTTGATGAGACGTTATTTCATAATAAGTTGATAAGATACTCATTTATAGAGAGTTGATAAGATACTCAATTATGGATAGTTGATAAGATACTCATTTATAAAGAGTTGATAAGATACTCATTTATAGAGAGTTGATAATATACTCATTTATAGAGAGTTGATAAGATACTCATTTATAGAGAATTGATAAGATACTCATTTATAGAGAGTTGATAAGATACTCATTTATATAGAGTTGATAAGATACTCATTTATAGAGAGTTGATAAGATACTCATTTATAGAGAGTTGATAAGATACTCATTTATAGAGAGTTGATAAGATACTCATTTATATAGAGTTGATAAGATACGCATATATAGAGAATTGATAAGATACTCATTTATAATGAGTTGATAAGATATTTTTTTATAATGAGGTGAAAATACACTTAATTATGAGAGAATATCTTATCAACAAGTTGATAAGTCATTCATTTTAATGACTTATTTTTTTTCTCATAATAATACATGAGAAAAAAAAAGATACTCATTTATAATAAATTGAAATGATACTCATTTATAATGAGTTAATTGATACTCATTTATGAGAAGTTAAAAAAATCATTTATAAGGAGTTAATAAGACATTTGTTTATAATGAGATGAAAATACACTTATTTATAAGTAATTCTAAGATGATTATTTAAAATTAGTTATAAGACACTAGTTTATAATGAGTTAGCAAGGCGCTCATTTATAATGAGTTGATAAGACACTCATTTGTAATGAATTCATAGGATATTCATTCATAATCATTTAATAAGATATTTATTTATAATAAGTTAATAAGGGACCCATTTATAACTAGTTGACAAGATACCCATTATCATGTTTTAATAAATACTTATTTATAAAAATTAATAAGACACTCATTTATAATGAGTTATTACTCATTCATTTATAATGAGTAATAAGATGCTCATTTATAGTGAGTAATACGAAAACTATTAATAAAAAACTATAATACACTCATTGATAACAACTTGGTAAGATAGTAATTTATAATGAGTTGGTAAGACACTCTCTCATTATGAGTTGATAAGACACTCTCTCATTATGAGTTGATAAGAAACTCATTTATAATGTGTTGAGAAGAAGCTCATTTGTAACAAGTTGATATCTGTTTCTTTTATAACAAGTTGATAAAATATTTGTTTATAATGAGTTGTCAAGACACTCATTTATAGCACGTCGATAAAATACACATTTATTAGGAATTGATAAGATACTAATTTATTATGACTTGAAAAGACACTCTCTCATAATGAGTTGATAAGACACTCAATCATAATGAATTGTTAAGATATTCTTTGATAAGGAGTTTATATGACACTCATTTATAACGAGTTGATAAGAGTATAATTTATAAGTAGTTGATAAGACACACTTTTTTAATGACTTGATAAGACACTCATTTTATAATGAGTTGATAATACATTAATTAATAACTAGTTGATAATGCAAAAATTTATAATTAGTCGATAAGACACCCATTTATAATGAGTAGATATTACGCTTATTTATGATGAGTTCAAAAGACATTTTCTAATGACTTGACGAGATGCTCATTTGGTACATGTTTATAAGATAATCATTAATAATAAGTTGATAAAATTTTGTCTTATAATAAGTTAATAAGACAGTCATTTATAAGGAGTTGATAAGGCGCTCATTTTAATGAGTCGATAAGACATTTGTTTATAATATATTGATAATATACCATTTTATAATGAGTTGATAAGACATTCATTTATAAAAAATTTATAGATATTCATTTCTAAGGAGTAAGACTCTCATTTATATATAGTTATAAGGAAACTATTTTATTATGAGTTGCTTAGACACTCATTTATAACTAGTTAAAAATATAGTATTTATGATAAGTTGATAGGACACTCATTTAAACAAGTTGATGAGACAAAACTTAGCCTTCATATTTCTTCAAGTGTCTGCTTGTTGTAGGTAGAGTGGCACTAGCCTTCTAATCCCTAATATATCATGTTGTCGTGGTAATGCAACAATTTCCCAAAATTAATAATTAGCTTAACCATAAAAGTTATAATTGTACCTCTATTTGATGATGAGAGTCACAACTATTTAAATTTATAAGATAAGAATTACTATGACTTCCTGATAATATTTCAACTATTAAGATCGTGTTATAAATTAGAATGATTGTGCTACCAAGTTTATAGGATCATGATATATAAGGATTGTCATGACCAATTAATTATAATTTTTACCAAGAATAGATGTCAAAACTACAAGGCTTATTATATAAGATATTTTACTAAATACCTCTAAAAATTTGTTGATTTTATAATTATTCATAAAAACATACCAAAACTCTAAAGTTATAAAATTAATTCATAATTTCCTTTTTAAGCATATACACTATCATAAATTACTAAAATATCTATGAATGTTTGAGAGTTTGAACATCGATAAGTATCTTGCATCACAGATTTGTTAATGAATATTTCCAATGATTTTATAAAATAATTTCACAAAATCCTAGCTTTATTTTTTTCTCATGCCCTATAAAACTCTAAAAATTTATAATTTACTCTTTTATACTCAAATTTCTAGATGCAAACTTTAAGTCAAATAACATATCTATATAGGAATGAGTAGTGGTTTTTGTCACTTTCAAAGTTTAGAATGCAGTAATATTGAAAATATCAATGGCTACATATTTCATCTCTAGAACATAAAATCATAGTATTGGGAATGAACCATATCTTTGGTCACTCTCTTGCATTAGATGACTATGGTACAGATAATTAGTAATGGTTTTAGCCTCTCTCTTGGATCAGATGACCACATAGATGAGAATGATCACTACTACACATTTTATCTCTATAACTAAAATTGCAACATTGGAAATAAGATTTGGCTAGTGACATTCTCGAGAGAAAATGTCATAGCTTGGAAATGGCTGAGGCTTGAGTATGATTCTCTAGATTGTTCTATAGCTAAAAGATGAGGTGCTTGGAATAACATCATAATTTTTGTTTTGAATTTATTGGCTCTATAATAAAAAAATTTTGGCGACAAAGCTTGTCATGGCACCAAAGCTTTTTATGGCTATGGGTTCTAATGAGGTAATTTGTTGTTGTAATATAAAATTAATGTCACAATTATTAAATAATATTTTAAGCTAGTGTGATTATGACTCCAATAAAGTTTCACAACCAAAAAGAATGTGTTTCGTAGTGAAATAATTGTGTTAATGATGTGGTAGTGTTATGACACGTGAAGATTATAATAATTATTCATATAGAATTTTAGCTAAGAATAGATGCAAAAACTATCTTATAACTCAATGAGATATAACAAAGTCGTAACATAATTAATACTATGAGTTAACAAATCTTTGTACTACCATTCTTCTTAACAATCAATCAAGTCTCCATTTCAAACAAACAACATAGAATTTTCTAATTATCCTTCATATTCCATAAAAAATATAATTTAGTTAAATTATTCATTTTAAAGCTTTCTTCTATAAAACACATAATGAATATTGACTAAAATTACTAGTTTTATTTGTTATTTAGCATACCAAATATATGATACTTGTTTATAATGAATTGATAGATATTCATTATAAGGAGTTGATAAGATACTAATTTATATGAAGTTATAAGATAATCATTTATAATGAGTTGATAAAACACGGATTTAAAATGAATTTATTAGAACTGATTTATAAGTAGTTTAGTAGATACTCATCATATAATGATTTATAAGATATTCATTTATAATGAGTTATAAGATACTCAATTATAAAGAGTTTATAAGACATTCAGTTATAAAAAAATTATAACACATCTCTATGACTAGTTTTGTAATGAGTTGATAAGCTACTTATTTATAACTAGTTAGGTAGATCTTGAGACGCGTCGGATTTTGCCCTCTAGTCGTTGGAGGTAAAATCCAACGGCTGATATTCAAATTTTAATTTTTTTTAACCATTGGGGGGGGGATTCGGGACGAGCTAGACTGCAGATCGGGTCAGAGTGGAATCAGACCCGTGCCAAGCATTTTCCCTATCCATATAGACTTTAGCGGCTGGCGATAAAGTGGGGGTAGGGTGCATGACATGTCTCGTGCTGGCGAACCACGCCACGGGCCACAAAACCATACCGGGTCAGACACGACACGAGGTCTTGTTGGCCTCTACACGGCATAACACGATTGGTGCCGGGCACAAAATGGGCATGCGCACCAAAAATTCCCGTGCCGGGCCGGCCCTAGCATGGCTTAATCGTGCTATGTCTCATGCCGGCCGGCCCGGCCCGGCCCGGCTATCACCTCTAAATGCAAGGTAATGTTGGGACATGCCAAATTTTTGGCAAACATCCAATTAAACCTATTCTGAAATTTAATATTTATTTTATTACTTATTTAAATTATTACAGTTATATTAATTTTAAATGAACTAAATAATTAAAAAAATTATAATTCGTATCAAATAAAAAATAAAAGTGTTTAATAAAGAAAAAATAATTTTAATATTTTAATTCATTATCAAAAATAGAATATAAATACAACATACATACACATATTTAACATATGATGAGACATAACTCATAATACCATAAATGAATAAAAACATAATCGATAGGAAAATATACAAAAAAAATATAACAATATAGTATTTAGATAAAAAATAATTAAAATACACGAGTCAACAATCATGAA
>JAREIK010003155.1:0-14790 GCA_029783825.1 Sapria himalayana | reverse complement strand
CGTGATTGTGATACATGTGATATATGAGCATGTCTCACTTATGAAATTAAATATTCTTGAATTTCTTTGACCTAGCTGTGATTGTGGTAATAATTAATGGATTTCAAATCATAAATGAATATTTAAAATTTATATGCAAGTAGTAAGTATCTTAATGGCAATAATTAATAAATTTCGGTAATATAGTGGAGTTGTCCATGATTTCAGATATTGGCCTAGTCGTGATTGTGTGTTATATGTCTTACTGTTAACAAAGTAGATTTATAATTGAAACTTAATAAAAAAATTTTAGGATTTCTTGATCTTTCATTTTCATAATGACCTGCTATATATTTAGAGAATATATAGCATTTTTAGAGAATATGATATTGATATGTTATTCATATGATATTTAGAGAATATTTAGAGAATATTATCTAAATATTCTCTAAAATAAATATTAATATGTTTATTAGAATCATTAAAAATAAATTATTATATGAGATTTTTCATATTAACTATATGTGTCATATAATTAATCTAATAGTATCGTCGAGAATAAAAATTGTTTCTCTTGTATTAAAAAAAATAAGAAATTTATTAAAATATATTAAGATGTTTAGTAGACAACAAGCATTTAGTGATTTCTATTTTTTAGTGAGCCTAAATAAATATTAAATGGTTGTAAGATATCATTAGAATTATACCAACTTGATAATAGATGTCATGTATTGGTTATCAATATGTGATATCCAACTATATTAATAGTAATAGTGATAAATTTATTATTAATAATTCATACTGTGATATATGAAATTCTTTTATGAAAAATTTGAAAATTTTTTATGACACAACAAATATGTGTTTGTTTTTGAATATTTCTACTACTTGCATTGTGCTTAAGGGCTTATACAATAATAGTAGTATGTTTATCAATTATAGAGGTCATCGTGTATTTAGTGTCATTATTGTCAGATGAAAATTAAGTATTTAAAATATTAGTTCTCTAGTCTACCTATTTATTGTTTGGTTGTGTGTATGCATATTAGGGTAAGGTAGAAGAGATATAAAATACTTTGACATACATATTCACATGAATGAATCAAAAACACCAACCTGAGTATTTAATTCATGAAAAGGTAACTATTTTATTTATATATTATCATAATAGGTATGATAGTTATTGTCATGTTCTGAGGACAGACATGAAGATGATAATTTCTTTATTCAAATAGCTAGGGGTAAATGACGGGGTGATCCGTTGAATATGAGCTACTTATTTTGATATTTAGATATCAATTACCATCATATCATATAACATGATGATAATAAAAATATGAATATTTTTCTTTATTGGAAATTATATGAATTTATCTATCTCGTGTTATCCAAGATGACACTTGATGTTTTTCTCATCTGTCTAACTTAACATCAAAGTTTATTTTTTCAATGATAATTAATATTATTTCAGATAAGAGATTAAGACCGTGACTAAATATTGTAGAGATACCTAAATGCATAAAGGATTGAAGATTCATGGTTGGTCATTCATGATAAGGTGCAAGAGTGACTGACAGATGATGCTTTATGAGATATGAAAATTGAGGATATTAATATCATCACTAGATACTTTCGGGCATATACATGATCATTATGAGAATGCTATACTTTTTTATATGATTCGTGGTTGAGCATTCATGATTGTTGACTTGTGTAATTTTAATTATTTTTTTATACGATACTATATTATTATTAATTTTTTTTTTATTTGTGTCCATTATGTTTTTATTCAGTTATGGTCTTATGAGTTATGTCTCATCATATGTTAAATATGTGCATGTATGTTGTATTAAATTCTATTTTTTATAATGAAATAAAAATATGGAATTAATTTTTTCTTTATTAAACAATTTTATTTTTTATTTGATACGAATCATAATTTTTTTAATTATTTATTTCATTTAAATTAATTTAAATGTAATATTTTAAATAAATAATAAAATAAAAGATTTAAATTTCAATATAGTTTAATTGGATGTTTGCCCAAAAATTGGCATGGTTCAGCATGACCTTGCATTTATAGGTGTCAACCGGGCCGGTCTGGGCCGGCCGCCACGATACACGGATGATTAAGCCATACCCAGGCCTGCCTAGCACGTGAATTTTTGGTGCCCGGGCTCGTGCTGTGCCGAGGCCAACCAGGCCTCGTGCCGTGTCTGACCCGGCATGGTTTTGTGGCTCGTGGTGTGGTTCCCTAGCACGAGACATGTCCTGCACCCTACCCCCACTTCATCGCCAGCCACTAATGTCCATACTATACGGATAGGAAAAATGCTTGGGTGCGGGTCCGATTCCACTCCAACCCGACCCGCGGTCTAGCTCGACCCAAATCCCCCCCACTCCCAACGAATTTAAAAAAAATTAAAATTTGAATATCAGCCGTTGGATTGCGCCTCCAACGGCTAGAGGGTAGAATCTGACGAGCCTCATGATTTTGACCCCTAAAATGCAATAAAAAATAAAATAAGAAACAAAAAAATAACTTAAAAAAAATTTCCCTTTAATCTATAAAATATTTTCTCACCTTTTTAAAAAATTTATGTTTTTCATAAATATTTATTCTCACTCTCTCAAAATTCTCTCAAAGTTATTGCTCTTCTCTATCTCGGAACTTCGGGATTTCGTCATTTAGCTCAGCTTTTCGAGACTCTCAACTCAAATTTGGAAGTTTGAATTAGACCGTGTTGCATAGTGCACGTGATCTCCCTAACTACTTTATGAATATTTTAATTTTTGTTTAGTAATGAACTATAATTTTTAACAAAAAAAAATAATATTTAAAAAAATTAAGTTTTTTTGTTTACTTTTCTCTATCTCTCTCTTATCTCTCTCTCTAATCCATAAACATAAAATCTATCATCTAGGCTCTACCTCCTGTTTAATAAAAATCCAAAAAAATAACTAATACTAGTAAAACATATTTAAATTTAGAAAATAAAAATCTTACACAAAGGTCTGATGCTACTAAAACTTTGATTTTTCCAGTCGTCTCAATCCAAACATCTAAAAAAAAACTAGGACTTCTGTAGTTTGGACTCATTTTAATATAATAAAACAAAAAAATATTAGTGGTGAGAAAAGAAATGACCCTGTGCAAATATTGTATGAGAAATTTAACTTGTAAAAGTTCATTTGGGACTGGGAACCATAAGATGCATGACGAATTATGCACCAAAAAATATGGTGCATCAGATCCTAGGCAAACCCAACTTAGCAATGCATTTTTTGAGATTGGATCGAGTTCAGTCTCAAGGTTTACTCCATTCATATACCACAGCGAGTTGGGTAGGGAATGCATGACCAAACTTATCACATTGATGAGTTTTTCAATCAGATTTTCGAAAGATCCAAGGGTAGTGCGCATCATGCAGACATATTTTCAGTCTTCTTACCATAGTTTTCATGGGTCCACATCTAGGAATGACATACTAAAATTTTATAAGTTAGAAAAATAAATAATAATTAATGAATTTATGGCATATAATGGAGTGTTGTCCGTGACGTCCGATATCTAGACAAGTCACAATGAATCATCTTATGCATGTCTCACTGGTTACTATGTAGATTCTAACTGGATAATGAATAAAAAAAATTTAGGATTCTCTGAGACTCTCCATTCTCATTATGGCCCGACCATTTTTGAGTATATGTTGAAAATCTTTAGAGAATATAAAATTCAAAATAAAATTTTTAGTATCACATTCGATAACTCATCTAATAATGGAGTAGCGATTAACATGTTTGTTAGGAATATTAGATATGAACCATTAGGAGAGATCTTTCGTATCATATGCATGTGTCACGTGATTAATCTGATTGTACAAGCGGAAATGAAGATGTGTTCCCCCACGTTGGATAATATACGTAATGCACTAAAATATATTCATACTCCTCGCAGACAATAAGAGTTTGGTAGTATTTGTCTGTCTGTGAATTTTAAAAAGAAAAAATTTCAATTGGATGTGAGACACCGTTGGAATTACACGTAATTGATGTTGGAGTCATGTGTTAGATACAAATACGTGATATCCGACTACGTCAATAATAAGAGTGATTAACTTATTATTGACGACACTGATTAGGTTATAGGAATTTCATATATGAAATTCTTAAAGATTTTTTATGACACGACTGATTAGGTTATAAGAGTCATGGCCTTGGAAATAACTATATTAGGTTAATATCCTATCTAACATTTAGTATGCTAAAAGTTACATCTTTTAATAATTATCATAGATTTTCCAAGGGTAGTCGTGGCTCTATAATTTTTTATTACTCAAAAGTCATAGTTTTGTAAAACCTATCATGACTCTGACTTGAGTCTACTAAGTCATATAAAGATAAAGTCGTAATGTTGAGAAATTGGTCATAACCTTTAGTACCAATGGTGTACTTATTTGGTGTGATAAAGAATTAATATAATAGCTATTTAAATTTTCTAAGCTAAGTATGGTTGCGACTCCATGATAACATCACGCCCTTTGAGAATGTGTCATATAGTGGAAAGATTATGCTAATAATTTGGTATGGTCATGGAATACAAGAATTGAATCCAACCAATTAAGTAGAATTTTGGCCAAGAATATAAATTGAAACTATAAGAGACATATTGATAAACCTTATCTGCTAAACACCTCCAAAAACTCACTAATACTAAAATTCTTCAAAACATCAAAAATTGTGAAATAAATAAACTATTTTCTCTATTTTCATATCTATACAACATTTTTTTAATTTTTTTCACCCTCCCCTCAATCTCCTCCTTACCAACCCCAAGGTAAATAAATGACTTTTCTATAACATGTTGTAAATCATTCACTTATAACTCATTATAAATGATTGTATTTTAACTTGTTATAAATGACTCGCATATGACTCATTATAAAATACTCTATTTAACTCACCATAAATGACTTCCTATAGCTCAGTATAAATGACTTTCTTATAAATTATTATCTTATTACTCATTTTAAACAACTATGTTAAAATGCATTATAAATGACTCACTTGTAGCTCAATATAAATGAGTATCTCCTTCTAGCTAGTTAATAAATGAGTGTATTATAACTCATTTTAAACAAATATTTTATAATTCATTATAAATGAGTGTCTTATAAATGTTTCTAAATGAGTTGCTTACAACTCATTATAAATGAGTTGCTTACAACTCATTATAAATGAGTTGCTTACAACTCATTATAAATGAGTCACTTATAACTTATTATAAATGAGTGTCTTACAAATCAATATAAATGTGTCTTCTAACACATTATATATGACTATCTTATAACTTGTTGTATATGAATATCATATAACTCATTATAGACTATTATCTTATGACTCAATATATACGACTATCTTATAACTCTTTATAATTGAGTATCATAGAACTCATTATAAGTGAGTGTCATAAATTATTTTAATTGTCAAATAAATGATTAGAGTGTCCAATAACTCATTTTACATGAATATGTAATAGGTCATTATACATGAGTGTCATATAACTCATTATAAATAAGTGTCTTATAACTAGTTTTAAGTGAGTTTGTTATAACTCATTATAAACAAGTCTCTTATAACTCATTATAAAAAAGTGCATTACAACTCATTATAAAAGAGTACATTACAACTCATTAAAAGAGAGTGTATTATAACTTATTATAAATGAGAATCTATAAACTCATTATAAAATAGTATCTTATAACATATCATAAATGAGTGTCCAATATGTCATTATAAATGTGCATCATATATATCAATTAAAATGAGTGTCTTATATTAACTCATTATAAACGAGTATCATATAAACTCCTTATCAAAGAATGTCTTAACAACTCATTATGAGAGAGTGTCTTTTCAAGTCATAATAAATGATTGTATTATCAACTTTTTATAAATGTGTAACTTACCAAATCATTATAAATGAGTGTTTTATCAACTCATTACAAAATGAGTGTATTACCAACTCATTATAAATTAGTATCTTATCAACTCCTAATAAATGTGTGTTTTATCAACGTAGTATAAATGAGCATCTTGACAACTCATATTTTATCAACTTGTTATAAAAGAAACAGATATCAACTTGTTATAAAAGAAACAGATATCAACTTGTTACAAATGAGTTTCTTCTCAACACATTTTAAATGTGTTTCTTATCAACTCATAATGAGAGAGTGTCTTATCAACTCATTATAAATTACTATCTAACCAACGTTGTTATAAATTAGTGTATTACAACTTTTTAATAATAGTTTTCGTATTACTCACTATAAATGAGCATCGTATTACTCATTATAAATGAGTATCTTATTACTTATTATAAATAAGTATTTATTAAAACATGATAAAGAGTATATTGTCAACTTGTTATAAATGGGTGTCTTATTAACTCATTATAAATAAATATCTTATCAAATCATTATGAATGAATATCCTATGAACTCATTACAAATGAGTGTCTTATCAACTCATTATAAATGAGCACCTTGCTAACTCATTATAAATGAGTGTCTTATAACTAATTTTATATAATCATCTTAGAATTACTTATGAATAAGTATCTTTTCACCTCATTATAAACAAATGTCTTATTAACTCCTTATAAATGTTTTTTAAAACTTCTGATAAATGAGTATCAATTAACTCATTATAAATGAGTATCATATCAATTTATTATAAAGGTGTATCTATTTTTTTCTCATGTATTATTATGAGAAAAAAAATAAGTCATTAAAATGAATGACTTATCAACTTATTAATAAGATATTCTTTCATAAATAAGTGTATTTTCATCTCATTATAAAAAAATATCTTATCAACTCATTATAAATGAGTATCTTATCAACTCTCTATAAATGAGTATCTTATCAACTCTCTATAAATGAGTATCTTATCAACTCTCTATAAATGAGTATCTTATCAACTCTCTATAAATGAGTATCTTATCAACTCTCTATAAATGAGTATCTTATCAACTCTCTATAAATGAGTATCTTATCAACTCTCTATAATTGAGTATCTTATCAACTCTCTATAAATGAGTATCTTATCAACTATCTATAAATGAGTATCTTATCAACTTATTATGAAATAATATCTCATCAACATTTTATAAATGATTGTATTATAAACTCCTTATAAATGTTTATCCTATCAACTCGTTATAAATGAGAAAAAATTATCGACTCAATATGAGAGACTACCTTTTCAACTCATTAAAAATATTTGTCTTATCAACTTATTATAAATATTTATCTTATTAAGTCATTATAATTGAGCATGTTATCAACACTTTATAAATGAATATCAAATCAACTAATTATTAATGAATATCTTATCATCTCATTGTAATATTGTGTCTTATTAACTTATTATAATGAGTGTATTATTAACTCATTATAAATGAGGGTCTTATCAACTCATTATAAATGAGTATCTAATCAACTCATTATAAATAAGTGTTTTATTAACTCATTATAAATTAATTATTATTCAAATCTTTATAAATGAGTATCTTATCAATAAATATTAAATGAAATATCTTAAAACTCATAAACAAGTATATTAATAGCTTGTTATATATAATTGTCTTATCAACTCATTATAAATGAGTGTCTTAGCAACTCAATATAAATGACAATATTATCAACTTGTTATAAATGATAGTATTATCAACTCAATATATTGAGTGTCTTTACAAATCTTTATATACTACTATCTTATCAACTAGTTATAAATGAGTGTCTTATAAAACTCATAATAGAATGAGTATCTTATTAACTTAATATAAAAATATGTCCTATCAATTCTATATAAATGAGTATCATATCTAATCATTATAAAAATTATCTTATTAACTCATTACAATTGAGTGTATTATCAATTAGTTATAAAAGAATACCTTATCAATTAGTTATAAATGAGTCTATTTTCAACTCGTTATAAATGAATATCTTATCAACTTATTATGATAGAGTATCTTATCAAAACTTATGACCGTTGGAATACAATAGCTTTCTCTTTTCATCTATTTAACACAAAGATGCGGCTCTATGAATGAACCATTACTTTAGTCATTTTCTTTCTTTAGATTGTTGCATCACTAGAAATAATTGTGGTTGTATATTTAGTCTCTATAATACAAAGCCATAGTATTAGATATAAACCATGATTTTGATGTCTCTTGTATTAGAATATTATGGTGCTTGTAATGATTCACGACTTTGATTATTTAACCAAGGTAGAAAGTCACGACCCTAAAAATAGCCATGATTTGAGTAAAAACCCTTTGAAACTTACTCTAGCTAAAAGTCACCGTGCTAGAGAATTTTCATGAATAATCATTAAAATATCTAGTTTTATTTGCTATCTAACATGCCAAACTAACTCTCATACTTAAGTAATGTCTCATCCCCAAGCAATGATGTATTTATATAAAATGCTACTTTCCATCCATCTCACATAAATATTTGCTATGATTAAGTTTGGGAATCATAGTATATCTAAATAGTAGGGTTAATTCTTCTTGTGAATATGTTAGCGAGTCATGATAGGGTTTGATTTCCATGACTAAATTTGTGTGTGTAAAATGATCTATGTGAGTTGTTATATATATTTCATCACATTGTACATAAATTATTCTTTGGTTGCACTCCAATTAGTTCTGCATTTAATTATCATAACTAAACTATCAATAAGTTATTATTTATATTACTGATTTTGGTTGTTTAGACTAACTTCATTATAAAATATCTCATTTTCTATTTTTTCCCAAACTTTCTCTTAGTGTTGAATCATTTTCCATTACTTTTTTTGAGGATTCCTTTTTTTCTTTGTATTTGCTGGATGTCAAGGATTTTTGGATTTTCATGACATCATCATCATTTGATTCCATGAATTTAAGTTTGCCACAACTTTTTGTTGGATTGTACTTTGAGCTTTTTCTATTTAGATCTTCAAAGTCATTATGTTGGGGTTTGTCATGATTTCTTTCTTTTTCTTTTGTATCTCCAAAGGTGTAGTGCTAGTCAAAGCTAAAACTTCATTAATGTCTCCATTTCTTTTTCTAGTTCATTCATCTCTTCTAAAATTATTATTGAAGTCGTATAATGCTTCACCTTTTACCAATTTGCTTTTAATTCCTCTCTATATCTTGATTTCGCCATGACTGCCCCATGAGGAGTTACAATAATAATTAAAAAGAGTCTATACCACCCAGACTTCAACTTCCCTGAGAATAACTTAAGCCAAGAGTTTAAAACTAATACCTTCTCCCCCATTTTAAAATATCTCCTTTGTAGATTCTTATCTTGTCATCTTTTTATTTTATATTTATAAATCCATAAATTATTATAAGCTTCATTTCTTAATTCATCCAGTCCACTTACTAGCAGAATTCTCCTTTCTTTTGCATCCTTCATACCATTGTTTAATTTCTTAATGTTCAACCATGCTTGATGTTCGAATTCTACCACCAAATAACATGTTTTACCAAAAAGAAGTCTATAAGTAAACTTCTCTAGTGTAGTTTTAAATGTTGTTATATAAACTTATAAGGTTTTATCTAATCATTAAGACCAATCTTTTCTAGATGAGTTGATCATTTTTGAATATCATTTTGGTCTCTCTATTAGATATTTTTGCTTACCCATTCATTTGCAGATGATTATTCAAAATTTAAATTATCAAATATTTTTATATATTTTGACAATATTGGATGATGCATAGATATACAAAATAAGATTTTTTTTGATTACTTTTATGACTTTGGAGTTTGGTAGATTTTGATTAATAGTCATGAAATCGATAGATTTTTGGAGGTTTTTGGCTGAATTATAGAGTATGATGTCTTATTTAGTTTTGGTATTTATTTTTGGCTGAAACTCTATCTAGCTGGGCATGACAATATTTTTGGGGAGTGCTCCATTCTTCTTCTTCCCCCATGTAACAAGCAAAGGTCACAATTTAGCTACTAAACTCTAGGAAAATTTTTTTCACTCCCTGGAGACTCTATAAGTTGAAAGGGACACAAGACTTAATATTAATTCCTAAAGTTGGGGGGGCATGACTCTCAAATCCTCCACTCTCTAGGATAGATTCAAGAATTTCTATCAAAATAGTATATGATCTAGGGTTTATATAATTTAGTTTATCTGATGTAACATTGATTTTATGTTAATGATTGTGTTTTTGATTTATTTAACATTATGGATATTGGTGGATAGGTAATTAAATAGAAAGTGAACTAAAATTTTAACTATTAGTATGCTTGCATGAGATTATCATGAAAGATAGTAATAGATAAATAATGAGGCTCGCTGATGCATATGTAAGGAATGAAGTGGCATTCCTTCCAATTGTGATGTGCGAGATTCATTAAAACCTAAGATTTGGGTATACTAATCATTAATACTAAGACACTTATGAAGTCAATTGTATAAATAATTTTACAATCAATTCATTATACACATCTTAAAAGAAATAATTCTTGATTGAGATGGATATTATATAGAATACTCTATTAATGGTTACATCCCTTGAGGATTTCGTCTTTAGTGTAGAGTTGCATCATCATCGATAAGGAGAATGATAAGCAATCCTCTAGAAATGTTCATGTATATTATAACTCATAATGTAGTGATAACTCTTATGAGTTATTTTCACTCGAATGATTCCCACTAGTGAAACTTTAGGGAACCATATGTTAATTATATAAGTATGATACTTACAAAGCCGAAAGTATAAAAAATTATAAATCATGTCGATTCTTGATCATTATGCTAGCTGAGGCTAAAAAATAAGAATATACATATGAATCAACTATTAAAAGAAGCTAATGAACTACCTAAAAAGTATGAGATTTTAAATAACTATCGAGTAGACCTATTTTGTTATCTCAGTAGTGACATACTTAGGGAATAATTTTTGCATTTATACATCATAGCATGTCTAACTTGGTGAAAATATTTTAGTATAAGAAACCCACAACAATTTTTGCATCACTCTGCTATTTCTTTCACTCATTTGATACATAATCTACTAGTAATAGGATGTACTCTTTCCCAAAAGATGCAAGAAAAGAACCTATGAAATCAATTCTACATTTTAAAAAAATATGCACTTCTAGAATAAATTAAAGTGTCATTTCATATTTGCTATATATATTACTCAATCTCTTGCATCTATCGCACCATCGTATTATGTCTTGATAAATTTAAAAAAAATGAAACCTAATAAAAACTAGATTGTAATACCTTCCTAGTATTTTTGTTACTGTCATAATGCCTTCTAAGTGATTTTGTTACCGCTAAAAATACCTTCTATACAATAATAAGTGACATTTGAGGATGATCATTGTTTGTTGATTTTCGGACATGCATCTTCTTTTAATTTGATCGATACATCCTCTAAATAATAATGGATCATTCCATAGATTATAACTCAAATCGTACAAGAATAATGAGAATCTTAAAACTTGTTATAAATACAAGTATTGTAACTCATTATATATAGTTATCTTATAATTCATTATAAATGAATCTCACATAACTTATTATAAATGAGTGTCTTATTGCTAATTAGAAATGAATATCTTATAACTCATTATAAGAGAATGTCTTTTTACACATTATAAATGATTGTATTATAACTCATTTTAAATGTATACATTATTACCCATTAAAAACATGTGTCATATAACTCATTATGAATGAGTCTCTCATAACTCGGTATAAATGAATGTCGTATAATACTTTTTTTAAGTGTCTTATAATGCATTATAAACAAGAGGCTTTTTATTTTTCCTATACTAGTATCATATATCAATTCATGTAAAATATTTTCAGAGTTTGTATTGAGCTATCTTATGTCAATGTTGACATCATGAATAAAAATTATACATATATAGGCTGGAAAATATTGGGCATTCAAGAAGTGCATTTGTGTGAAATGTCACTTTCAATTAGTAAATCTATTATTGATTTTGTGGATGATTAGAATAATTTATCTAACCAAAAAAATGACATATTCAACACCATTTTTATGTATTGACACGCATCACATGCCATCAATTTACTAAGATGATTTGGTAAAGAATATGGTTGCCATCATTCGTGTTTTTAGATCCACCCCAATCTACAAGGAATACCACAAACGAGAAATACCCAAAATCCCAATTTAAGTATAAATTGATTGTGTATTATTCCATATTTAAAAAGTTTTAATATAATAAAAAGCGTACAAGAATGTTTTTGATTTATATATATTTTTTTGTCATTAGTTTTATTATTATTTTATAATATATAATTTTGTTTCCCACTATTCTATATTGTTTACAATTTTAAAGTAGCACGCTCACGCATTATTATTAATGCATATTTATGATAAACCACATATATAACATGTTACTACTAATATATATATATATAACAATCAAAGCATAGTATAGTTTCTACAAGTAAGATGAAGGTTACTCCAACAAAGGATGAGATAGCATTGCTTTATAATATAAAGATTAGACCAATATTTTATTCAATTGCAAACATTGACTATCTATACTTGCTAAATTAATTGCTATATGTATTTTCTTCCCTTCTTAAACTACTTGAAGCTATCTAATAACACTAGTAAATTAGAGTTTTTCTCTTTTCTTTTTAGATTAATTTCACTAAAAAATAGACTAGATTTTTAATTTTAAGTGTTTATAGATATATTTTTTTTTCTTCTCGTTATCTTCGACTTAATTTGTTAGAGAAAAATATTTTATTTTGATTAATTTTATGTTGAAATGAAATTATCACATTGAGAAGATTAAAATTGACTTGTGGTAACTCGGCACCCACTTATTTGAAAATTCAAGTTTGATTTTTGCTATATATATATATACTCTAAATATATATATATATACTAAATATAAACTCTATATTTTTATGTATATGTTTACTTTACTATATATATATATAGTTATATATTTATACTTTTGTGTGTGTGTTACTATAAACATACCATTATGGCCTACAAATATAAACAATATATATACGTATTTTTGTATGTAGACTAGTCGTTTAAAAAAATAAATATAAATGCTTATATGTTAAACATATATACAATATATATGCTTATACATATAAAACACATATAGTGAATATTTTTATTCATATAAAATGAATACTTAGTTTTTGCAAACAATATAATAAAACACTATTTTTCTAATTTTGTTTTGAATTTTTTAATCTATCATTGAGAGTGCTAGGGTATATTCGTGTTTTAGTTTTGAGTATACTAAAATGTAAATATTTTAGGTTTAGGTAAACTTTATTATTATTATTATCATCTTTTTTTTGTAAATATTTATATTTAGCGTATCAAAATATTAATTACCCAAAAAATATATATCCTAATTTTTGTGGGCAATATTATGGTCGATATTAAATTATAGTCTTTTTTGTAACTAATCCTAATTGCATAGCTACTTATGGTGGATAAAAAATTAATTCAACAAATATTTAATTATAACAATATGTTTGTATGAACTTCATAAGAGGTGCAAAGAAGGAAAAGTAAGTTTTTTTGAAATTCATTGAGTTGCTCGTAAATTGGCCCAAATACTCATGATCATCAAAAAAAATACATCATATGCACGATATTATTAAATAAAAAATATATCTAGAATGACAGTAAAATAAAAAATTTAATAAAAACCAACTTATTTAAAAATTTAAAAAATGCAACAAAACAAAAAATATTTATGTTTTAATATCCTATCAAAAAAGAAACCAACTTATAATATCACAGTAACACTTAAAAACTACCTATCATGTCATTTTTGTTTTAATATATTTGCATATGTTTTTCAAAAAATACATATTATATACATGTTTTTCAAAAACATATATACGTTATGCATATAATATGTATGTGTTTTTTAAAAATATATAGAGTACATACATACTCTACACTATGTGAATAAATAGTAAACATATTGTTCTAATACATATATAATATTTGTTTTTCGAAAAAATGTATACTCCATATACAAATACTATAATATCATATATGTATACTATATATATTTTTTAAAATAATACAATGATAAAATATGTATATTGTATATGATTTATGTGTATGCTCTATATGCATTTAAAAAACATATACAATATATATTTTAAAAAATATATGAACAATAATGTGTTGCGTATTATATATACATATACACAATAGTATGCATTGTTATGTATATACAAATACACAATAGTATGTATTGTTTATATACTCTATATTACTTTGAAAAATATGTGTTGTGTATATAGATTATTTTGAAAATTTATACATTGTCGTGAATATATAATTTTGAAAAATACATGCATTATTTGAATATATATATTGTATTGTATGAAAAAAAATGTATAATCTACATATACATTTTCAAAAATGTGTATATAGATGAATACTCTACATTTTTTCCAAATAATTTATAGTATATTATTACAAAGAATGCATATACAATACATGAACACTCTATATACTGTATCATGTATAGAGTATGTAATACTATTGTGTATGACTTTGGAAAAAAATATATCATCAATATATATATATATCATATATATGTTTTTCAAAAATGTTGATTATAAATATATACATTATACATATACTATACAAGTATATATATACATTTTTCAAAATTATATACCTTGTACACAATGCATGTTGTAAATACATATATATTATATATACACAATACATACTATT
>JAREIK010003154.1:150622-173122 GCA_029783825.1 Sapria himalayana | reverse complement strand
ATAGACAGATAGATAAACAAATATATAGATAGATAGATAAATTGATTAATTGTTAGATAGTTTGATTGATTTATAGATATATATATATTGAAAAAAGATTCACTGACATATATATAGAAAGATAGATAAATAGATAGATAGATAGACAGACAGATAGATAGATAGATAGATGTATAGTTTGATAGATAAATAGATAAAAAGAAAGATAGACATATATATAGAAAGTTTGTTTGATAGATTATTAGATGGATAGATTGATAGATAGATAGACATATAGATCAACAAAAAGATAAATAGAGAAATAGATAGAAAATTAGATAGATTGATAGATACATAGATAGATAGACAGATAGATTGGTAGACATGTGAATATTTAGATAAATAGATAGAAAGACAAATAGTTTATCTGTCTTTATGTTTATCTATCTAACTATCTATTTCTTTATAGGTCTATATGTCTATCAATCAATCTATATATCTATTTATCTGCATATCTATCAAACTATTTAACTAGTTTTTTATCAATATTTCTATCAATATATACATATCCATCTATATAAATCAATATATATATATATATATATTTACATATTTGTATGTCAATCAATCTATTTATCTATCTATCAATTTATTTCTTTATATATATGTCTATCTATCTATATATATGTCTATCTATCTACCTGTCTATGCATTTATTTATTTATCAAACAGTCTATCTATCTATCTATTTGTCTACCTATCTATCTGTCTATATGTATATCTATGTATATATCTTTTTTGTCTATTTGTCTATATATATCTATCTACTATCTATTACTCTATTTATCTATCTTTGCATCTATCTTTTTATTAGTCTATTAGAATATAAGTTTATATGTCTATCCATCTATTTTTCTATTTAACTATCTATATATTTGTCAAAGTATCTATATGTCTATGTCTTTATCTAGATATCTATCTTATTGTCTATTTTTCTATCTATATCTATCTATTTGTTTAACTTTCTATTTGTCAATTTAACTAACTATCTATTTATCAAATTTTTTATATATCAAACAATCTATCTATTTATATTTCTATCTGTCTAATTCACTAACTAATTAACAATCTATTTGTCATTTGTCTATCTGTCAATTTTTCTATTTGTTTAATTATTTATCTTTTTGTTTGTCTATTAGTCTATCTATCTATATGTCTGTCTATATATCTTTCTATATGCTTATATGTATGTTTATCTACCTGTTTATTCATCTATGTATCTATCTAACTATTTTTTTATGTGTCTATATGTCTATCTGACAATCTATCAATCTACCTATATGTCTACTATCAATCTATCCATTTGTATATCTATTTATCTTTCCATCTTTCTATTTGTCTATCTATCTATTGTCTATTTGTCTATCTATCTATCAATTTATTAATCTATATATATATGTCTGTCTATTGGTATATCTATATAATAGTGTAACTATCTAATTGTCTATCTATCTATTTATCTATCCGTCTATTTATCAAATTATATAATTGCCTTTTAGTTTATCTTTCTAATTATCTTTTTGTTTATCTATTTATGTCAATATGTTTAAATGTTTCTATCTATATATCTGTATATTGGTGAATCTGTCTATCTATCTATCTTATATTTATTTTTCTGTCTATCTAATAATCGGTGTATCTACCTTTCTATTTATATGTCTATATGTCTATATCTTTATGTTTCAATGTGTTTACCTATCTATCTATCTATCGGTATATCTATCTATCATTCTATCAATATATCTATCTATCTATATATCTATCTCTCTTCCTCTCTATCTATCTATCTATTTATATATCTTTATATCTATAAATCTATAAATCTATCAGTCTTCTATCAATCAATCAATCTATCTTTCTATTTCTCTATCTATCTATATTTATGTTTATCGATCTATGTTTTTATCTATCTATGTATCTATGATTTGTTTATCTATCTATCCCCATATATATCTATCTATCTATTTATCAATTTACTTTTAACTAAATACTTAGCTATCTATCTATTTATCTATCTATTTATGTATTTATCTATATATCTTTATATCTATATATCTATCTATATATCTACTTAAATTCTTATCTAATTATCTGTCTATCTATCTATATGTCTATCTGACTAACTACCTATTAATCTATTTGACTATCTATCTATCTATGTACCTATTTAACTATCTCTCTGTCTATATTTTAATCTTTATACCTATCTTTCTATTTTAGTAAATAGAAAGATATTTTTGTCTATCAATATATCTATTGTCTATCTATATATCTATCTATTTAGTCTATTTGTCTATCTATCTATCTGTTTATATGTCTATCTATCTATCTATTATCTATTTATCTATATAGTTATGTATATATCTTTTTCTATATCTATTTGTCTATTTATCTAATTATTATATGTCTATCAATTTATCTATATATTTGTATATATATCTATATATCTATATATCTATATATCGATGTATATATCTATCTCTCTTCCAAATGGCTATTTGTCTATCTACCTATCAATATATCAATATGACTATGTATCTATTAATCTATTTAACTAACTATCTATCTATCTATCTATTGTCTCTATCTATCTATATGTCGATCTATCTATCTATCTATATGTCTATCTGCTTATCTATCTATCTATCAGATATATATAGATATATATATAGATATCTATATATATATATCTGTTATCTATCTATTTATCTATTTGTATATTTGTTTTTGTCAATCTATCTATGTAGCTATCTATCTTTTGACTATCTATCTGTCTAACTATCTAACTATCTTTTATTTATTAGTTTATTAGTCTATATGTCAATCAATCAATCTATCTATCTATATATCTATCTATCTATTTATCTAACTATCTATCTATTGTGTATCCAAATATCTGTTTATATGTATAATTATCTGAATATCTATTAGTCTATTAGTCTATCAGTTTATAAGTCAAATATATCTATTTATTTAAGTATTTATCTTTATATTGTACTATCTATGTATATATCTATCTATCTATCATTCTTTTTATTGATCTATTTTCCTAACTATCTATCTATCTATCATTCTTTCTATCTATATATTTTCCTATTTATCTATATATTTATCTATATGTCTATTTATTTTTCTATCAATCAATCTAACTATTTTCTATCTTTATATATGTAAATTCTATCTATCTATCTAATTATATATCTATCTAACTATAGAACTATCTATTTTTCTATCATCCTATTAGTCTATCTATCTGACTATCTATATACATGTTTATGTGCCTATCTATCTATTTTTTTATATCTATATGTTTATCTATCTATCAATCAATCAATCTATTTATCATTCTATCTGTCAACATGTCAATCTATTTTTATTTCTATCTCTCTTTCTAATTATCTATATGTCTATCTGTCTTTATATTTTAGGTTCTATCTATCTATATATCCGTTTCTATAATGTCTATCAATTATCTATTTATTTGTCTATATATTTATATGCCTATCTATCTAGCTATCTATTTCTTTATATGACTATATGTCTATATATAAATCTATGTTACTATCTATTTGTCTAATTATTTAAATGTTTTTCTATTGATCTATCTATCTATAAATCTATATATATATATATATATATCCATCTATCAAAAAGTATATCTATTTATTTGTATGTCTATCTATTTATCTATATGTCTATCTATCTATATGTTTATCCATATATTTTTCTATCTATATGTCCAAATGTTTATATATCGATCCATCTGTCTATCTATCTTTCTGTGCATCAGTCTATCCGTCTATCTATCTATTTGTCTATCTTCCTATCTAACAATCTATCTATATATTTATCAAACTGTCTATGTATCTATCTCTATGTCAATATTATTTTTGTCTAACTATCTATATGTCTATCTCTTTATCTATATATCTATTGATTTATCAATCATTCTATCTATATATCTGTCTATATGTATAACTTTATATTTGTATATTTATCTATCTATATATGTATCTATTTTTCTATCTTTTACTCTATCATTATGTCAATCTATCAATATGTTTATCTTCATATTTATTAATTTACTAACTAACTAATAATCTATATGTATATCTATCTAATTCACTAACTTACTAATAATCAATATTTCTTTCTCTCTGTCAATCTATTTGTCTATCTATCTAACTATTTAACTTTACTTTTGTTAATTAGTCTATCTATTTATCAATCAGTTTTTCTATCGATCTGTCTATCTATATATCTATCTATATATTTATTCATCTTTTTATCTATCTTTCTATTTATTTATCTATCTATATGTTTATCAATCAATCAATCTGTCTGTCTATCTATCTATATATCATATCATTTAATCTATCTATATGTCTATGTCTATTAATCTATCTATCTATCTATCTATCTATTGGTCTATATATCTACTAGTATATATATCTATCTATCTCCCTATCTATTTATCTATCGAACTATTTGTATATCGATCTATCTATCAATTTATCTGTCTATCTATCTTTCTTTCTTTATGTCTATCTGTCTATATGTATATCTATTTATCTATCTATGATTTGTTTATCTGTCTATCCTCATATCTATCTATCTATTTATCTATCTTTCTACAAATTTAGCTATTTATATATTTATCTATCTATTTGTGGATATATCTATATATCTATCTATATAACAACCTATATTCTTATCTTACTATCTATCTATATATCTATATATCTATCTAAGTATTTTTATATTAATCTATATGTCTATCTATCTATAAGTCAATCTATCTATATACCATTTAATTTATTTGTATAATAATCTATCTATATATCTATCTATATAGCTCCCCATCTTTTGATTTGTATCTCTGTATATCTATCTATCTGTATATCTTTCTATCAATTTATCTATCAATCTATCTATTTTTCTATCTATCTATTTATATATCTTTATATCTCTATATATGTCAATCTATTTATCTGTCTATTAGTATATCATGCTATCTAACAATTTGTCTATCTATATATTTATCATTCTATGTATCTATCTATCTATTTATCAATCTATATATCTATCTATGTATCTTTGTATCTATCTATCTATCTATCTAAATGTCTACTTGTCTGTTTATCTATCTATTTGTATATCTCTCTATCTATATATATAACTATCAATATTTTTATCTATTTATCCGTCAATCTATATAAGTGTTCATCTATTCATATGTCTATTTGTCTATTTGTCTACTTGCTTAACTATATATCTATCTATCTCTCTCTCTATATATCTATGTATCAATTTACTTATCTAACTATCTGGGTATCTATCTATTTGTCTATCTATCTATCAATCAATCAATCTTTTTTTATATCTTTTTAACCCTCTATTTGTTAATCTATCTATTTATCAATCTATATCTATATATCAATCTATATGTCTATATGTCTAGATTTCTGAATGTCTATCTGTCTATATATTTGTCTTTATCTCTCAATCTGCATATTTGGCCATCCATATATCCATGTATCTTTGTATCTATCTATATTTCTATCTATCTATCTAATTATCTATCTGTCTAACTGTCTGTCTATCTATCTATCTATCTATCTGACTATCTGTCAATATATCTAACTAACTATCTATCTATTTATCTATCAATCTATCTATATATCTAGGTGTCTATCTATCTATATGTGTTTATATATATTTCAATATGTGTCTATTTATTTATTTATCTATCTATCTATCTGACTATCTGTCTATGTGTCTAAGTGTATGTTTATCTAATTATCTATTTTTCTACATTCCTATTAGTCTATAAATGTATTTGTCTATCTGTGAATCTATATATTAGTCTATATATCTTTATGTCTATGTGTGTATCTTTATATCTATCTCTCTATCAATGTATCTATTTGTCTATGTGTCTACATGTCTATCTATCAATCAAACTATCTATTTATCTATCTATTTTTTTGTATATCTGTCGATCTATTAGTCTATTTGTGAATTTGTTTATGTGTCTATTTGTCTATCTATATTTTTATTTGACTCTCTATCTAGTTGCCTATTTATCTATCTATCTAGTTATCTATCAATTTATTTGTCTATCTGTCTATATATATCTATGTATCTATCTATTTATGAATCTGTATATATATATTTTATCTTTTTTTTGTATAATTATCTAACTTTCTATATGTCTATCTATTTATATTTCTATCTATATATCTATCTATCTAACTATATAATTGCCTTTCTTTCTATTTACCTAATATTTAATAAATCTATCTATCTAATTATATATCCATCTTTCTGTATATCTATCTTTCTATTCGTCTATTTATTTATAATTCATCTAATATATCTATCTAGCAATCTATCTGTATATCTATCTACTTATCTATATATATTTATCTATTTATCTATCTATATATCTAACTATCAATATATCTATATATCTAGCTATCTGTCTATCTATCTATTATATCTATTTGTCTTTTAGTTTATCTATCTATCTATCAATCTCTATATCTTTCTATATGTCTATCTACCTATATATGTGTGTGTGTGTGTGTGTCTGTATCTATTTGTATATATATCTATCTATCTATATGCATATCTGTCTATCTATCTATCTAGGTATTTATCAATCTATTTATGTATCTGGCTATTTGTATATTATTTTATTTGTATATTTATCTATGAATATATCTATTTATCTTTTTATTTATATATCTATTTATCTATAAATATTTTTATCCATCTATCTTTCTATATGTCTAATTATCAATTTGTTTCTCTATCTCTATCACAGTATTTCTCTATTACTCAATCTTTTTATATCTCTATCTATCTATCTCTTCATCTCTCAATGTGTTTCTCTATCTGTCTATTATCAATCAATTTGTGTTTCTATCTATCTTTCTATGTATCAATTTATATATCTACATATCTATCTATATCTCTTTTTGACTATTTGGCTTTTTGTCTATTTTTCTTCTTTATTTATCTTCTATTTATGAATCTTTCAATCAATCTATCTATCTATCTAACTAACTAACTAACTATCTATCTTTCTATCATTATCTTTTATTGTGTATACCTATCTTTTTATTTACCTATTTGTCTATATATCTATCTATTATATGTCAAATTATTCATATATCTATTGTCTGTGTTTATTTATCTAGTTGTCTATCTATCTATTTTTCCATCTATCTATCTGACTCTCTATCTATCTATATATCTATCTATGTATCTATATTTCTATCCATCTATCTATCTATTTGTCTATCTATTTATATATCTACATATCTATCTGTATTTCTTTCTATCTGTATGTCTTTCTATCTATCTATCTATCTATCTATTTGTCTGTCTATATATTTCATTTTTAGTCTATTTGTCTATCTAGCTATCAGGATATCTATCTATATGTCAATATATCTATTTATATATCTATCTATCTTTATATCTATTTGTCTATATGTTTATCTATCTACCTAACTATTTGCCTATCTTTTTATTTTATTATCTAATAGTATATTGGTCAATCTTTCTATTTGTCTATCTTTTCTAAGAATTATTTTTCTATAAATCTTTTTATCTATCTATCTCACTATCAACCTATCTATCTATTTGTTTATTTATCTTATTGTTTAATTATTTATTTGTCTATATTCTACATGCCTAACTCTCTATCTATCTATCTATCTATCTATCTGTATATCTTTTAATCGATACATCATTCTATCATTTTGTATATCTATGTGTCAATATGTTTATCTATCTATCTATCTATCTATCTATCGATCTACCTATCTCTCAGTCTATTAATCTATATATATGTCTATTTATCTTTCTATTTAAATTTAAATCTATCTAAACAACTATGAATATTGGACTATCTATCTTTCTGTCTATCTTTATATCTACTATCTATCTGTCTATATGTCTATCTATTTGTCTATTTGTCTTTCTATCAATCTGTCTATTTGTCTATTTGTTTATCTATTTATCTACCTATATATCTTTCAATCTATTTATCTATCTATCTACCAATATAATTATCTATCTAACTATCTATTTGTCTATTATCTATTTATTTATCTTTATATCTTTCTTTCTATCTATCTATCTTTCTATCTGTATATATATATATATATATATATCTAGCAATTTGTCTAACTGTATATTTATCATCGTGTGTATCTATTTACATATCTATCTGTCTATCTATCTATCTATATATCTTTCTATAAATCTGTCTATCTATCAATCTAACTATATATCTATCTACCTATATATATGTCTATTAGTATATCTCTCTATCTATTAATTTGTCTATTAGTCATTCTATATCTCTAACTTTATATATATCTATCTATCTATAATTCTCTTTATTTGTCTATCTATTTATCTATCATTCAATCATCTATTTATCTTTTTATCTATATAAATGTCTATCTGTCTATTTGTTTATTGATTTATCTATGTGTCTATTTTTATAATAGTCTATCTACCTATCTATCTAACTATCTATCTGACTATTTGTTTATCTATTAATCTATGTGTTGAACTATCTTTATATCTATCATATCTGCCTATTTGTCCAACTTTCTATCTATTTATCTATCAATAAGTGTATCTGTCTATCTATATAATAATATATCTATCTATCTATCTATTAGTCTATCAATCTTTCTATCGGGCTCTCTTTCTATCTATCTATTTATCTATCTATCTATATATCTCTCTATTTCTTTATCTATCTTTTAGTATATCAGTCTATCAGTCTATGTGGCTATCAATTTTTTTCTCTATCAGTCTTTTAGTCTATGTGTCTATGTGTTTATCTATCTATCTATATGACTATCTATTTATCTGTCTAATGTATATCAATATATATATATATCTATATGTCTATCAATTTATCTCTCAATCAGTTTATTTTTCTATTTGTCTCTATGTCTATCTGTATAACTATCTATCTGTCTATCATTCTATTTGTTTATATTTCTATGTGTCTATCTATCTATCATTCTATCTGTCTATCTATCTAACTGTCTAGGTGTCTTTTTGTTTACTAGTCTATCTATCAATCTATATATAAATATATCCATCTTAAATCCATCTATATAAATATCTATTTATCTATCTATATTTCTTTCTATCTTTCTATCTATATGTCTATCTATCTGATTATCATTTTGTATATCTACCTATATATCTATCTATGTGTCTATTTGTTTAAATGACTACCTATCAATCAATCAATCAATCAACTAGTCTGTCTATATATTTATCTGTCTCTCTGTCTATTTATCTATCTATCTATATATATGTGTATCTATCTATTTTTCTATCTCTCAATCTCTTAATCTATCAATCTGTGAATCTATGTATATGTCTATCTATCTATCTATCTATTTGTCTATCCATCTAATTATTTAACTGTCTAATTATATATATATATATATATATATATATATATATATATGATTGTCTATCTATCTATGTATCAAACTATCTAATTCTCTATTACTCTTTTAAATATTTGTCTTTCTATCTATCTATCTTTCTATCTTTCTATCTTTATTTCTATTTAACTATTTATTTGTCTATTTGTCTATTTGTCTGTGTCTATATGTGTATATGTCTATATATATATATATATATATATATATGTGTGTGTGTGTGTGTGTGTGTGTGTGTCTTTGGATTTATGTGTCTATATGATTATGTGTCTACCTTTCTATCTATCTATCTATCTATCTATCTATCTATCTATTTATCTATCTGTCTATCAATCTATCTATCTATTTTTCTATATTTTTTATATCTACCTATCTATTTATTTTTATATCTATCTATCTTTCTATATATTTATCTATTTGTTAATCTATATATCTACTTATATTTATATCGATCTATCTGTATATCTATCTATCTGTTTATCTATATATCTATGTATTTTATTTTATGTATATGTCTATATATTTATCTACCTATATGCCAATCTATCTTTCTATCAATCAATCAATCAATCAATCTATCTATTTATTTATTTGTCATTCTATCTACCTATCTACCTCTTTGCCTATATATATATATATCTATTTATCTATTTATATATCTATCTATCTGTGTATTTATCTATCTATTTGCCTATCTATCTATCTATATTTCAATCTATCTATATGTCTATCATTTTATTTGTCTATTTATCTGTCTATCTGTATCTCTATCTATCTATCTATATTTCTTTATTTCTTTCTTTCAATCTATTTATGTCTTTTAGTCTATCAGTCTATCAACCTTTGTGTTTATGTGTCTATTTGTTTTTTAGTCTATCTTTCTATTAGTCTATGTGTCTATGTGTCTATCTATCTATTTGTATGTCTCTCTGCCCATCTCTCTAATTGTATATCCAGTGAGCTAAGATTCATATTTTACTCAACTTTAAGTCTTTTTTGGCATGACACTTAAAATTATCTTACTTAGGTTGGTAACTCTTACCAATTACATCTAACACAATTCTTAGATATTTATGTGATTTTGACATCATAAGTCCATGCATGTTTTAATCCCATCTAATGCCATTAGGACAAAAACAATTTTAATAACGTAATAAAGTTAAACCATTTTAAATCATATGGGTATTACCATTACTAATTTTGACTTACTAATGTCACATTATTTACTTCTACTTTGCTAGAACCCATATTAAGGTGATAAAATGTTTTACAAGTTTTTAAATATAGATTACATGTTAACTTTAAACTTTATGTGAGGGATCTTGATTGATTTTAATTTCAATTAATAGATCTTATCATATATCTTGTATCAACTACTAATGTAACATTATACATAGCATCTCATACATGCATATAATAAACATGTCACAGTATGGCCTTAAACTAGATAGATCTTCATAAGCCAATATGAAGATCAATAGTTATTAATCCTAAGTAGTAATAAGCAGCTCCATGAAATTGATTTGACCATGAACTTGCACATAGACACCAAGCTCCTCCATCATCATGATTGGATTGCATGACTTCAAATGGCTTGTATTGTCTCTCTTGTTTTATTACAACAATTAAAAAATTACAATAAAACAAAAATGGCATGCAAGCCATATTTAATAATTACAACACTTGAGAAAAAAAAATAATACTCTACCAAACACTTTGGTTAAAAAGGCCATACTTTGCACATGTGAAGAAATTTAACATGCAAAATATATAATGTTATCAGATAGCATAAATAAGTTGCATTAAAAGAAATAAATTATTATAATAGTGTATTTAAAAACAATTAAATTTATAAGGTTATGTAGAGTTGTTATGGTGGTTCCACTAGCTGGTTAGTTGGTGGGGTCAAGGGGGGCCGCCCTCAGGTGGTAGAGGGAGTACCCTAGAAAAAAAAATTAAATTTCCATTGCTTTTAGTAATAAATTTTCATTGATCTCATCAATAAATTTTCATTGATCTCATCAGTAAATGTTCATTGATCTTATCAATAAATTTTTATTAATCTCATCAATATATTTTCATTTATCTTATCAATAAATTTTTATTAATCTCATCAAAAATTTTCATTAATCTTATCAATAAATTATTATTAATCTCATCAATAGATTTTTTCTTAGTCTTATCAAAAAATTTAAAATAAGTCGATATCCATCAAAATAATATTAAAACAACATATTCTATAATCTCATTACACATTGGGCATATTTTGTCACCCCCATAAACAATCACTGATAAATCAAAATTAATATATGAATTTAGTCCATGTATTAATCTAATTAAGATAAAGCTTGAATCATAAATCATGCTATTAAACACTTTAATGGCAATATCCAATTTGAATTCTCAATCATACTAATGAATTCTTTTAGTTTTCAGATTCAATCAATAAACACCCTAACAAAACCTATTAACTATGTTGATCACACAACCCATAATATCACATATATTCAAAATTACAAATCATGTTAGAATTATATACATCACATACATACAATAAAATGTGGCATTATTAGTTTTTATGAAGACACAAGTTGCTATGATACCACTGTTGGGGTTTCGGGGATAATATCCAATCTAATTGGAACATAAATGTAGTAGATTCCATAATTTTTATTTCTTAACCCACCAAAGATAACATGTGATTCATATAAACATGAAGGAAGGGTAAATGAAACATACCTATTGTAGATCGATTCATCAAGCCTTCAAAGTGTGCATCATTGTTTATTCGGATCTTCAAAGGTAATGCCTTTTGGAAAAATGATAACCCTCTACAAGCATCTACACACAAATAAATAATGAATGATCTTGTTGAATGCTTGTTCAGCTTCATCTTCTCAGAATGAAAGGGTTTCTCTCTCTTTTATATAAGATGACTGCTTGCATAAAGTATGTCTCACATATATATATACAAGTCTGCTAAGGTTTAGCCATAAATGAAATTAATTATAGATTTAAAACACTTTTAAATAATAACAACTTAAAATCAAATCCTTAAAAATTACTTTTAAATGAATTTATTTATTAAAACTTAAGTTCAATGTAACAAAATTAATTATTTATTTAAATCATGAATTTAAACTTTCTCAAAATTAAATTCAAATTTAAATTATAACTAATTGTTATTTGTGATTTAAAATAATCTCATCATTTAAAATTACTACAGAAAGTGAAAAACCATAGCTATTATTATTCGTTCATAATGTTTGACCCTATAGGTTCAATTAACATTAGCCATAGGCCTAAATCACATTTTGATCCTATAATTCATAAGTGGCCTCTAGCAAAACATTATGAAGACTCAAGTTAAATGAAAAGCTCATGATCTGAGACAACCTTAATATAGCTAATTACATTTTCCTTTTGTCTCATGATATCTTGATAGAATATATGGCATGGACAAAGTCAACCTTATATCATTCTTTCTTTGATTACTTAAAACCCAATTAGAATGGCTAAACAAATGATATTGATCTCCATTAATTCAGTTGGCACGGGCAAGCATTTCTCAGTCTTAATTATCGAGGGGACCCAGAGATATCTCTTTTATAATAAGAGGGATAAATTCCATCTTAATCATTCATATCTCACTACATTATTTTTATTATGTTCAAGCATAACGTTTATAGTAATCTGATTAAAGACAATGTTTTATTATATTAAAACACAATATTCTTTATGTTGAGAACTATAGTGATCTGAGGTCAAAAGATTTAAAAACATAACTATTAGAGATTAACTTATGACTTTGATCCATGTATTAATCTCAAAACAAGTATGTCCAATATTTGTTTTCAATAAATAGATATAAATTTGATTTGTATCTCATACACATATTCATCACATGAACATCAATAAAACTTTATACTAATCTTATTTCATTTCTATTCCCATAACAATAACAAAATATAGACATTTTGAAAAATTAATAATATAATTTAATGATATTATATATAATATATATGTAAATAATCTCAATAATTAATTCTCACAAATAGCCAAAATTTCATATCCATACAATAGACCTAAATCACTATTACTAACATATATGTCAAAATAACAATCTATCTATGTAATGATTTAACTATCAATTTTCTATCTATCTATCCAACTGTCAATCATTCAAACTATCTAATTTTTTTTCTATCTATCTATGTATCAATCAATTTATCAAACTGTCTACTTTTCTATCTATCTATGTGTTTATTTATCTATTTATATATCTATATATCTATCTATGTTTTTATCTGTGTCTATCAATCAATCAAACTATCTATCTATCTTTTTATCTATCTATTTGTCTATATGTGTGTGTATATATATATCTAACTATTTATCTATCTATCTATCTATCTATCTATCAGTCTATCTTTCTAATAATAAATTTGTCTCCCTGTCTATTTGCCTATCTACTAATGTGTATATCTATCTGTATATCTAAATGTATTTCTCTCAATATATCAAATTATCTATTTGAATATTTATTTATCTTTAAATTAGACTATATATCTATATATTTATATCTCGATCTTTTATTTGTCTATTTTCTATTTCAATAGTAATCTATCTATATATCTACCTATCTATATATCTATTTATCTATCTCTCTATCTTTCTATCTACCTATTAGGCTATCTATCTTTCTATTTATCTGTCTATCAATTTAACAATCTATCTTTATGTCTATCTGTTTATTTATATATCTATTATTTTGTCTATCTATCTATCTATAAATATATGAATTTCTCTATTAATATATCTGTCTATCTATTTATATATATGTCTATATATATAGTTATTTGGTTATCTATCTATATGTCATTCTGTGTATCTTTTTATCTTTCTATCTATCTACTGATCTTTTTATCTATATATGTTCCTATTTGCCCATATATCTATCTGTCTATCTGTCTATCTACCTATTTGTCTATATATATATATATATCTATCTATCTACCAATTTTTGTACCTATCTATATGTCTATCTATCTATCTATCTATATGTCAATATGCCTAACTATCTATGTATTTGTCTAACTATTTTACTATCTTTCTATCTATTTGTTTATCTCTCTGATCTATCTATTTGTCTATATGTCTATCTATCTATCTGTCTATCTATCTATCTCTTTATCTATCTATCTAATTATTAAATTATCTATTTGTCAATATATCTATCTATCTTTCTTTCTATCTATATATTTATCTATTTGCCTATCTTTCTATCTATCAATTTGTCTATCTATCAATCTCTCTATCTTTATAACTCTATGTGTGTATGTATCTATATATCTATTTATCTATCTATATGTCTAATTGTTTATCTGTCTATTTGTTTTTATGTCTATCTACCTATATTTCAATCAATCAATCTATCTAACTATCTATCTTTCCATATATATGTATATCCATGTCTTTGTCTTCTATATATCTTTCTATCTATCTATTTGTCTAAATGTCTATCTATAAATAAATAAATATATATATATATATATATATATATATATATATATATACACACACACAGACACATCTATCTATCTATCTATCTATCTATCTATCTATAGGTATATCTATCTATATGACTATCTATCTATATATTTATCTTTCTATCTATTGATCTATATGTCTATCTATCAACTATCTATTTTTCTACTTATTTATCTAACTATATATCTATTTGTTTATCTATCAATTTGTCAATCTATCAATCTATCTTCTATCTATCAATCTATCTCCATATTTTTATAATAGTCTATCAGTCTATAAATATATGTGTTTATCCATCTCTCTGTATATCTATCTATTTGTATGTCTATCTATCTAATTGTCTAAATATATTTTTGTCTATTTGTCTATATATACATTTTATTATCTATCTATTTGTCTACCAATCTTTACGTCTATATGTCTATCTTTCTATTTATCTATTTATATTTCAAACTATTAATTAGTCAATCAATCTATCATTCTATTTGTCTATATCATACGAGTCAACCAATATATATGTCTATTAATCAATTAAAGTATGTGTCTAACTATTTAACTATCTATCTATCAATCTATCTATTTTACTATGTTTATCTATCTATCTGTCTATCTATCTATATATCTATCTATCTTTTTCTCTAGCAAGCTGTCTATATATCTATCTATTTTTATATCTATTTTTCTATCCGTTTATCTATAAATCTATCAATCTATCTATCGATCTATCTGCCAATCTTTCTATCTATCTATTAGTCTATCAGTCTATAAGTCTTTTTATCATTCCATAAATTTGTCTATATATCAATCTATCTATCTATCTATTTGCCTAACTATCTATTTGGGTCAAACTATATATGTATCTAAATATGTATCTAAATATTTGGGTCAAACTATTTATATAGATCTATAAATCAATCTATAAATCTTTCAATATATTATTCTATCTATCTAAATATCTTTTTTTATATAATTCACTAACTATCTAACTAACTAACTATCTATCTATATATCTGTATAACTATTTAAAAGAGTATATATCTATTTGTCAATATGTATATCTATATATCTATCTATTTTTC
This sequence comes from Sapria himalayana, assembly GCA_029783825.1. NCBI lineage: Eukaryota > Viridiplantae > Streptophyta > Magnoliopsida > Malpighiales > Rafflesiaceae > Sapria > Sapria himalayana. Next base: position 156,963 of record JAREIK010003154.1, on the reverse strand, counting down.
TATCTAAATATATGTCTTTCTATCTATCTACCTAACTAAATATTTGAATATCTATCTATCTATCTATATATTTGTCTATTTATTTCTCTATCAATCTATGAAACTTTCAATCTTTCTATCTATTTTGTATCTATCTATCTATTAGTCTATTAGTCTATAAATCTTTGTATCATTCCATCTAATTATATATTTATCTATCTATCTATATGTCTATTAATCATTTTTTCTAACTGTCTTTCTGTATCAATCTATTTATCTATCTTTATGTCGATAGGTCTATATATCTATCTATCTATCTATAAATCCAACTTTATTTCTTTCAATTTGTGAATTTATTAATCTTTCTTTCTTTCAATCTTTCTATCAATCTAATTAACTATCTATCTATTTATCTATTTATATATTTATCTAACTATATAACTATCTATTTGTGTATCTATTTATCTATCTATTTACTTTTCTATTAAGTTGTCTATCTTTTTATCTATATATTTGTTTATATATCGATGTATCTATCTATCTATGTATCTTTATATCTATATATCTTTCTGTCTATCTATCTATATATCTATCTATTTTTCTATCTATCTATCTATCTAGATGTCAATCAATATATATGTATATCTATTTATCACTTTATTTATCAATTGTCTAACTATCTATTTGTCTTTCACTCAATCAATCTATTAATCTATCTTTCTATATACCAAACTATCTAACTACATTTTAGTCTATCAATCTATTTGTCTATTTGTATATCTGTTATTTATATATCTATCTATATATCTATCTATCCATTTTTCTATCTTTCTACGTGTTTATGTATCTATCCTACTATCTATCTATATACCTATCTATCTATCTGACTATCTATCTATCGATCTATCTATATATCAATTTATCTATCTTTCTATATATCCATCGATCTATTTATTGTGTATCTACCTATCCATATATTTATTTGTATATCTTTCTAGCTATCTATATATCTATATGTCTATCTTTCTTTCTGTCTTTCTCTATATATGTCTATCTTTCTATAGCTATATATATATATATATATATAAATCTATCTACTTACCTATCAATCTATCTTAATAATTATCTATCAATCTATTTATCAATCTATCTATGTAAATACCTATCTATATATAAATCTATATATGCACATATTTTTTAATTTACCTATCTACCTATTTATCAATCTACCAATCAATTTATGTCTATCTTACTATCTTCTCTCTATTTATTTATTTGACTATCTATCTATATATCAATCTATTTGTCTATCTATCTATCGATCTAACTATGTATTTATCTATCTATCTATCTATCTAATTATATCTCTCTATTTACCGATATGCTTATCTATTTTTATGTCAATTTGACTATCTATCTATCTGTTTATATATATATATATACACATACACACACACACACACACACACACACACACACACACACACATATATATATATATATATATATATATATATATATATATCTATGTGTCTATCTGTCTATGTAGCTATTTGTCTATCTGCCTATCTGTATATCTAGCTATCTATCTATATATCTATATTTCTTTCTTTCAATCATTATATTTATCTATCAGTCTATTTGTATATATATATATCTATCATTCAATATGTATATATCTATCTATCTTTCTACATATATGCCTATCTTTCTATCTATTTATTTGTAAATCTATATAATAATTTATTTGCATATCTGTATCTCGGTATATCTTTCTATCTTTCTGCATATGTGTCTATAGAGCTATCTATCTATCTGTGTCTATCTTTTTATCTAACTATCAATCTTTCAGCATATCTATATATATAGTGATATATTTTATAATGTATCTATCTACCTATCTATCTGGCTATCTATATATTTGGGTATCTTTCAATCTACCTATCTACATATGTATTTATGTATTTATCTATTTATCTATCTATCTATCTATCTATATATCTATATATCTATGTGTATATATATTTATCTCACTTTTTGTAGATCTATCTATCTATAAATCTATATAACTTTCTATATATCTCTATATCTATGTCCCTATCTTTCTATATCTTTATCTATCTATTTATCTTTTTGTTTATTAGTATATCATTCGATATCACTAACTATCTATCTATATATTAGTCTTTCAATGTGTCTATCTGTCATTTTATCTATTTGTCATTCTATCAATCTTTCTATCATTATATATATTTATCTATCTATCTATCTATCTATCTATTTGTATCTCTATCTGTCTGTCTATCTATCTATCTATTAATTTATCAATTTATCTATCTATATATCTATCTATCTATTTGTTCATCTATCTATGTGTCTATGTATCTATCTATCTATCTATTTGTCTTTCTTTCTACTTGTATATCTATTAATATGTCAATCTATCTATTTGTCTATGTGTCTATGAGTCTAACTATCAATTTATCTATCTATCTATCTATCTCTGTATCTATCTATATATCTATCAGTCTATTTTTCTATATGTATATCTACATATCTATCTATCTATTTTTCTATCTATCAAACTATCTATTTAGATATCTATTAGTCTATTAGTTTTTCTATATTTTTACCTATCTATATTTCTATTAGTTTACCTATCTATTTATCTGTATATTTGCCTATCTAACTATATGTCCATCTATTTATTTGTTTATTTATTTAAATGCCTATATGTCTCTCAATCTAAATATGTAACTATCTAACTATTTATATTTCTATCTGTTTATCTATCTAACTATTTATCTAAGGAACTATATAACTAACTATCTATCTATCTATATATCTATATGTCTGTCTATCTGTCTATCTATCTGTCTATCTATATATCTATCTATATGTATATCTGTTAATTTGTCAATATGTTTATTAGTATATTTTTATATCATTCTATATATCTATGTGATTATCTAACTAATTTTTTTTCTATTAGTCTATCAGTATATTAGTCTAATTGTCTATTTATCAATCTATCTACTTGTATATCTATCTATCTAGATATCTATCTTTCAACTTATCTATATATCTTTCTATGCATCAATCTTTATATCTATATGAATAACTACCTATCTTCCTATCTACCTATCTGTCTATCTATTTATTTGTATATATCTATCTATCTATTTGACTATCTATATAAATATTAGTCAATCAATCCAACTATCTATATGTCTATCTTTATTTCTATTTATCAATCTATTTGTAGTTTTTGTCTTTATATATATATATATATATATATATATATATATATATATCTATCTATATATTTTTCTATCTCTCTATCTCTCCATCTACCTATCTGCATTTCAATCTATCTACCTTTTTGTCTATTTATCTATGTATCTATCTGTCTATCTATTTATCTATCTGTCTAGATATCAATCTTTCTTTCTATATTTCTATCTATTTGTCTATGTGTATATCTATCTATGTGTATATCTATCTACATGTCTATCTATCTATCTAGTTGTCCATCATTTGATTTGTCTATATATCTACTTGTCTATTTACATATATATTTAGCTATCTATATATCTATTTGTCATTTAGATACCTAACAATCTCTTTATATTTTTTTATCTATCTACATATCTATCTTCCTATCTATCTATGTATTTATCAATCAATCTATATATGTGTCTATATGTTAGTCTATATAACTGGCTATCTATTTATTGATCTATCTATATATCTATATATATAACTATCTATTTGTCTATGCACATATATATATATATATATATATATATATATATATATAATTATCTCCCTATTTGTCCATCTATTTATCTATCAATATATAAATATATATCAATCTATATATATGTCTATGTGTTTATCGGTCTATCTATCAATCTTACTATTTCTCTATTAGTCTATCTATATTTCTATATCTTTATCTATCTATCTCTCCATGTGTCCATTTATCTATCTCTCTATATGTCTTTTAATCTATCAAACTCTCTAATTAGTTATCATTCACTTTTTCTGTATACCTAATGATTGTCTATTTTTCTATTTATATATCTTGATTTCTTTGTATCTAACTATTTGTCTATTAGTCTATCTTTTTATATCTTTATATGTTTATATATCTATTTATCTAACTATCCATCAATCTATTAGTCAATCTAGTATATATATATATATTATTTATTTATATCTACACATTATTGTATATATCTATCTGTCTATTTCTCTATCTTTCAATATATCTCTCTTTCTCTCATTCTTTCTATATTGTATATCTATTAACAATATATCTATCTATTTATCTATTTATATATATATATATATTCTGTCTATCTCTATCTATATGTCTATCTATCTATCTATATATCTATATATTTGTCAATCTATCTATTTATTCTCAATCAATCAATCTATCTATCTATATATCTATATATTTGTCAATCTATCTATTTATTCTCAATCAATTTATCTATCTATCTATGTATCTTTCTATCTATATATATGTATATCTGTCTATCAATATTTTGTATAAATGTCTAACTAACTATCTGTTTGTCTCTCTATTTATCAAACTATCAAACTTTCTCTTAGTCTATTAGTCTATTGGAATATCTCTCTTTTTGTCCATCTATTTATATGTTTATGTCTATCTATCTATATAATCTATCTATATGTCTATCTATATATATCTCTAACTATTTAAATATCCATCTGCCTATCTGTCTATCAGTTTATTTGTCTATCTGTATAGGTGTGTATCTAGCTATTTGTATATCTATATAGACGTGTATCTATCTAGTTGTCTATCTATTTATGTGCTATGTGTCTATGAGTTTATGTGTTTAGTTTATATCTGTCTATCTACGAATCTGGATATCTATCTATATGTGTTTCTATCAATCTAGATGTCTTTCTATCTATCTATCTTTATATTTATCGCTATATCTATCTATCTATATGTCTATTTATATATCTATCTATCTATTTATATGTCTATCTATATATATGTTTATGTTCGTAATATCTCTATATGTCTATATGTATATATGTCTTTCTATCTTTCTATTTATCTGTCTATCTGCCTATCAATCATCTATCACTTTATCTAGTTTATTTATCTATATGTCTATCTATGTTTCTATCTATCTGTCTGTCTATCTATTTGTCTATCAATATATTTGTTTGATAGATTATTTGTCAATTGGAAACTAGCAAGTGACCATGTGTCCTCTTACTACTCTATCTTCATCTAGAATCTCACCTTTAATAGGTTTTGAACTAGATATATAACTTATTTTCCTTCTAATATCTTTTACTATTTCAACAGAATTCATTCCTATTCCCTCATATCTGCTTTTGTTTCGGGCTTTCCATAGGCTCCTGATAACAACATGTGGGAGATTTGGGTTAGCTAGTTTCTAATAGGGCTTTGTGAATTTTCTCTTTCCCATTTTTAAATTCTTTCTATTACCCCTTCTTTTTTAGATCTAATCTGATTTATTTCTTCTAGCTCATTCCAGACTTTTGCTGCTATTTCTCATCAGAGAATAAATGATCAATAGATTCTACTACATCAAAGCATCAGTCACATCTAGAGGCCATTGTTATGCATTTTCTTTGAATGTTATTGTCAAGTGGTAAGTCATTGAAAAGAGCTTTCCATGCAAACGAGCACATTTTTTGCGGAATATCTACCTTCCAAGTCTATTTAAAAATTGTTTGTATTGGTTTTTTCCTTCTAACTAATTATTTTGCTGATTTTAGAGTAAAATTACCTTGCGTATTCAGTGTCCATCCCTAGCCACTCTTCTTCATTTTTGAGTGTGAATCTACTAATTCTATCTATTTTTCAATTGCTTTCCAATTCTTCGAGGCCCTCTTCAAGCTCTTGACTTTTTCCCCTTCATATTTAGCTCTCATATACTTTGCCCGCAGACTATCACTTTCTTTTAGTCTCCAGCAGCCTTGATAGTCCCATGCTGTGGCTATGTCTTGAAAACTAGAAATGCCCAAACCTGCTTCATCTTTTGGTTGACAAATATTCTCCCAGTTCTTCCAATGAAGCTTTAGCCTCCCATCTTTTTTTCCCCATAAAGGTAGACATCTCCATTTCAAATTTTTAAGAAATTTCTTAGGAGGGTGGATGACTGATAAAATATGTACTAACGTACTTTGCAGTACATGTGTAATTAACGTGATACTCCCTCCAAATCCCAATAAATTTTGCTTCCATCCTGCTATTTTCTTTCTCATTTTATCTTGAAGAACTATTAAATACTTTTTTTTAATCTACCCTCATATATCGGGCAGCCTAAGTACACTTAACGTCC
>JAREIK010003154.1:138973-146016 GCA_029783825.1 Sapria himalayana | reverse complement strand
ATTGATAAGACAATTGATAGAAAGATTAATATACAGAGTAATAGAGAGCTCACAACAAGAAAATATTGATTTAGCTTGGGAAATTTAGATGGGATCAATCCCTAGCTAAATAGAACTGTTTAGATAGATAGATAGATAAATAGATTTACAGATAGACAGATACAAAGATAGTTAAGTAGATAGATAGATAAAATTTTCATATAAAGAGATACATAGTTTAGGTAGATAGATAGATAGATATATATAGAGTAGATAAATAGATAGACTAATAGATAGGCTGATAGAAAGAAGATAGAAATATAGACAAATAGAGTATATAGATAGAATGATAGACATATAGATAGATAGATAGATAGATAGACAAACAGATAGATATATAGCCAGATAGATAGATAAATAGATAAACAAATATATTGATAGATAGATAGATGAATAATAGACAAATTGATACACAAACATTCAAATAGAAAAATTGATATATAGATAGATAGAAAGATAAATAGACAACTAGATAGACTAATAATGAGATATATGATAAACAAATAGATAGACAGACATATGAATGATTGATCGAAAAAAAATAAAAATTGATATATAGAAAGATAGACAGTTGCATAGACATATTTTATAGATACATTGATAGACTATTGCTAGATATATTGATAGACAGATTGAAGCCATAGTTAGACAGAATGATAGACAGATAGATCGATCGATCGATAGATAGATAGACAGACACACAGATAGATAGATACACAGATAGATGGAAATATAGATAGATATATAGATTGATTGATAAATAGATAAATAGATAGATAAATAGTTAGACAGAAAGAAAGAAGATTAAATAGATAGATAGATAGATAGACAGATAGATAGAAATATAGATCGATCGATAGACAAATAGAGAAGAAATAGAAATATTCGATAGATAAATAGCTAGTCAGATTATAGCAAAATAGATAGACATATAAACAAACATATATATACACTGTACCTAGACAAATATATAGATTGATAGACTGATGATAGATAGACATATAAATAAAGACATATAAATAGAGACATATATGGACATCTAGATATGAAATTGATAAAGAGATAGATAGACAAATATAAATATGGCTAGATAGCTAGATAAATGGATAGATAGACATTACAAACAGATAGATAGCTAGATATTGAGAAATATAGGACATTTATATAGATGGTGGATAGTTAAATAGATAGTATAAATAGATAGACAAGCAAATAGCTAGATAGATAAATAGATAGATAGATAGATAGACAGATAGATAGATAGACTGAAATACTAACAACTAGATATACATATAGAAAAATAGAAAACATATAGATAGATAGATAGATAAATAGATCAATTGATTAATAGAAATAAATATAGATAGATCGATAGATAGATAAATGGAAAAATAGATACACAGATTGATATATAGATAGATAGATAAATTGATAATCAAATTTTATAAAAATATAGATAGACATATACATAATAGATATATACACTGATACAAAGACAAATATGTAGATTGATAGATGAACATATACATAGAGACATATATTGACATATAGATATGAAAATTGATAAAGAGATAGATAGACAAATAGATCTATGGCTAGATAGATAGATAGACAATAGATAAACAGATAGATAGAATGACAGATAAATAGATAGATATTAAGAAATATTAGACATATATATAGATAGATGGATAGTTAAATAGTTAGATAAATAGATAGACAAGCAAATAGGTAGATAGATAAATAGATAGAAAGATAGACAGATAGACAGATATATAGATAGATAGAATACTAATAGCTAGATATACATATAGAAAAATAGTTAACCAGATACATAAGATAGATAGATAGATAGAAAGTTAGATAGATAGATAGATAGAAAAATAGTTCGATTGCTTGAATGAAATAAATATAGATAGATCGATAGATAGATAAATGGACAAATAGATACATAGATTTGATATATAGATTGATACCTAGATAGTAAATAGATAAATAGATTGTCAGATTTATAAAATATAAGATAGAGATATAGAAACACAACAGATATATACACTGATACATAGACAAATATATAGATTGATAAATAGACATATAAATAGAGACATATATTGACATATAGATATGAAAATTGATAAAGAGATAGATAGACAAATAGATATATGGCTAGATAGATAGATAGACAAATAGATAAACATATAGACAGGACAACAGATAGATATTATGAAATATAGACATATATAGATAGATGGATAGTTAAATAGCTAGGTAAATAGATAGACACGCAATAGGTATATAGATAAATAGATAGATAGATATATATATATAGAAATACTAACAGCAAGATATACATATAGAAAAATAGATAATAGATAGATAGATATATAGATAGATAGAAAGATAGATAGATAAAAAATAGATCGATGATTGATAGAAAATAAATATAGATAAATCGATAGATAGATAAATGGACAAATAGATACACATATTGATACTATAGATTGATAGATAGACAAATAGATAGATAGATAGATAAATAGTAAAACTAATAGAAAGATTCATAGATACATAGATATACAGATAGAAGAAAGAAAGATAAATATACAGATAGATAGACATATAGATAGGCTGATAGATATAAAAATAGTTATATATAAATAGATATAGATAGATAGATAGATAGATTGATAGATATATAGTTAGATAAACAAATAGATATATAGAAAGAAATATAAATAGATATACAATAGTTAGATATATTTGATAGATTATAGATATATAGATAGAATAGATAGATAGATAAGGAGATAGATATATAGATAGATAATAAATAAAAATATAGATAGGCAAATAGATTGGAGTATAACAGACAAATATATAGATAGATAGATTATAATATAAATATATATAATATATATATAGATATATATAGATGGACACATAGATTGTCCTATAGTTAGACAGAAATGTTAACTAGATAGATAGATAGATAGATACATAGTTTGATAGACAAATAGATAGATAGATAGACATTTTGATATAAAGAAAAATAGATAGACATATAGATATAAAAATTGATACCTAGATAAACATGCAAAAACATACATACATACATACATATATATATATATATATATATATATATATGATACACAGATAGATTGATAGATAAATAGAATGAATGATAGAAATATTTATCGACAGATTAAATATAAATTGATATATAGATTAATAGACTGGTGATAAATAGAGATATATAGATTGCTAGAGAGATAGTTAGATAGATAGATATAAAAATATAATATAGATAGACATTTAGTTTTTATAAATAGCTCAATAGATAGATAGATAGTAAGATAGTTTGATTGATTAATAGATTGAATGATATATAGATAGATACTTAGATAGATATATAGATAGATAAATAAATAGATACAATAGATAGATAAATATATAGATATAATCACAAATAGTTAGATTAGATAGACATATAGATAGACATAAAGAGTGACATATAGATATACAGATAAACAAATAAATAGACAGACAAATATACAGAGACAAAGAATGATATATAGATTGATATATTGATAGATTGATTGGTTGATAGAAAGAAAGAAAGAAAGATTGATAGATATATAGACATTTGGATAAACAGATTGATATATTTATAGAAAAATTAAAAGATATATAGATAGATAGATTGATATAAAGATAGTTAGATAAATAGATAAATAGATAGATAAATAGATAGATAGATAGAAAGAAAAATAGAAAGACACATAGAAAGATAGATTGTTATACATATATATAGACACATAGATAGTAAGTTTGATAGAAATATTGATAGACAAATTAAAAGAAATATTTAAATATAGGTTAATAGACAAATTTATAGATAAATAGATTGATTAATTGATAGAAAAGATAGATAGATAGATAGATAGATATGCAAATACATAGTTAGATAAATAGATAGATATATAGATAGATAAATAGATAGATAGATTGACAGATTGATAGATAGATAGATTGATAGACAAATATATACATAGATAGATGGACATATAGATAGATAAACAAATAGACAGTCAATAAGATAGATAGATAGATATACAAATAGACAAATTGATAGACTATAAGATAGATAGTTAGCTAGATAGACAGACAGACAGACATAGTTTTATAGACAGATTGATTGATTGATTGATTGATAGAATGATAGATAGAAAGATATACTTATTTATAGAAATATTGATAGTCAATTTGATATACTTTTAGATAGATAGATTGATAGAAAGAAATAAAGATAAATAGATAGATAGATAATTAATCAAATAGATAGAAAGATATATATACAAATTTATATAATGAAAGTTAGATAGAAGATAGATAGACAGATAAACATAGATAGAATGACATAAGATTGACAGATAGATTGACAGATTGAGGAGACCGATAGATAGACAAATAGATGGATAGTATATAGATAATAGATCGATAGATATAAAGAAAGAAAGAAGATATATATATATATATTTTATATAGATAGAAAGATAGATAGATAGAAAGATAGATAGATTGACAGATAGATAGAGAGATATATAGATAAAGAGATATTATAATAAATAGATAGATAGAGATACCAATAAATATACTGATAGATAGAAAGATACAAAAGACAAATAAATTGATATATAATATATATATATATATATATATATATATATATATATATATATAGATGATCAATATATAGATACACAATTAGATATACAAAATAATAAATAGATCGACAAATAGATAGATAGATAGATAGGTATATAGACAGATAGATATATAGATAGATAGATAGATAGATATATAGTCACATAGATTAACAAATAAATAGTCAAATAGATATATAGATAGACAGGCAGACAGATAGAAAGATAGATAGAGAGATAGATAGATAGATAGATATACAAATTGATAGTTATGCATATAGATAGATAAATAGATAGATTGACATATAAATTTTGAAAGATAGAAAGACAAATACATAGAGTTATAAATGGATAGATTGATAGATAAATTCATATACAGATAGATAGATTGAAATATAGATAGAAAGATTGATAGAAAGATTGATAGATAGATTAACAGACATATTGATAGATAAATTGAAAGACATATAGTTTGTTTTATTTATAAACTGACAGACAAATAGATAGATAAATTGATTTATAGATAGATTGATTGATAGATTATTAGACAGATAGATAGTTGGATAGATAGATAGAAGATAAACAAATAATAGACATATATATATACATATTGATATAACAATAGATAGACACATACATTGATAGATAGATAGCAAGTAGATAGACTGATAGATAGACAAATCGATAGACAGATATATAGATATATAAATCGATAATAGATAGACAGATAAATAAATAGAAAGATAGATAAATCGATAAAAATATAGATATATAACAAGATAGAAAGAGAGATAGATAGAAAAGTAGATAGATAGATAGACAGTCAGACAAATAGATAGATAATTTGTTAGATAGAGAGATAGATATTTAGAATGATAAAAAGATAGATATACATAGAGATAGAAAATAGATAGATAGATAGTTAATGAGATTGATAGAAATTTTATTAGATAAATTGTTAGGTAGATTGATTGATATATTGTTAGAAAAATAGATAGATAGAGAAAAAGATAGACAGATAGATAAATAGATAGATAGATAGATAGATAAATATAGATAAATAGGTAGATTGATAGAAAGAAATACAATTATATAAATAGATAGATAAATAATAAATAGATAGACAAAAACATAGACAGGTAGCAAGACAAATAGATACATAGATAAAAAGAAAATACATACATATATAAATAGACAATTTAATAGTTAGATTGATACTCAAATAGATAGATAGATAGATATATAGAATTATTGATAGAAATATTGATAGACAGGTTAAAATACAGATTCATATACAAATTAATAGACATATATAATTATAGAAAGATAAATCGATCGATTGAAATAAAGAAAGAGAGAATGATTGATAGATAAATATAATGATAGAAAGATAGATAGACATACAGATTGATTGATTGATTGATTGACAGATAGATACATTGACATCTAGATAGATAGATAGATATACAGATATATAGATAGATAAATCGATTGATTAATATATAGATAGATACATTGATAGATATATTAATAGATAAACAAATAGATAGATAGACATATAGATAGATGGATTGATTGATTGATATAGAAATAAACATCAATAGACATATATTAACACTAACAAATATATATACCAATAGACAAATAAATAGATAGACAAAAAGACAAATAGAATTAAAGAAAGAAAGATTGATAGATAGATTAATTATTTTATAAAAAAGAAAGATTGATAGATTGATAGATTGATAAATTAATAGATAGATACATAGAAAGATGTATAAAAAGTTTGATATAGTTAGATTGAAAGATAGATTAATAAACAAATTGACAGATATATTGATAGACAAATTGATATAAAATAGATAGATAAATAAATAGATACATAGATAGAGAAATAGATAGATAGATAGGTAGATTGATAGATAGACAGATATATAATATATAGACAAACAGACTGATAGATAGATATATATATATATATATATATATATATATAGATTTAAAGATAGAAAGATAGTCATATTATTTGAGAGATATGTTGAAATATTGCTAGACAGATTAAAAAACATATTGATATACAGATTGATAGGCATATTGAATGATTGATTGAGTGAATAAAGAAAGAAATAAAGAAATATACATAAATAAATATAAATATAGATATAGAGATAGATAGCTAGATAGCTAGATAAAGAGATAGATTTATATATAGATAGATTGATTGATTGGTAGATATATAGATAGACATATAGAAAAATAGATACATAGACAAAAAGACAGATAGATAGATAGATAGAT
>JAREIK010003154.1:88973-133973 GCA_029783825.1 Sapria himalayana | reverse complement strand
TTGATTGATTGATTGATTGAAAGATAAAAAGAAAGAAAGGTAGATAGATAAATAGATATAACTATAGATGGAGAGAGAGAGAGAGAGATAGATAGATAAATAGAGAAGTAGATTTATAGATAAATAGATAGATTGATTGATTGATATATAAATAAATATATAGAAAGATAGATATATTGATAGACAAAAAGAAAGAAAGATAGACTGACACAACAAGAAAAATCTCATATAGGCATATAGCTAGGGTTAGTTCCCTATCTAAATGTGTATTTTTCGTTGCTAAATAGGATATAACGATGGATTCCCGATGGATCGGTTCCCTATCTAAACTGCTTCTTACTAAAATTTAGCGATGGAAAGTGTTCATAGTTAAATAGTTAGTGACGCAAAAATCCTTTGCTAAAAAATAGAAACTCCCTTGATAAATTAGTAAGATAAATGAGATTTTCCGTTGCTAAATAAAAATAATGATGGATGATTCAATAGCTAAAGTGTTAGTCTATAAATTTTAGTGATGGATATAGTCCCTACCTAAATAAATTTAGCAAAAAAATCCGTCGCTAATTTTAATATTTATTTATAGACAGGTATATATAATAGGTATATAAATAGATAGATTGATATTTAGCAATCCAATGATAGAAAACTATTTAGCTAGGGAAAATCTATCTATTAATCTCTAGAATATATTCGCTAAATTGCACACATATATACTCTGAACAGATTTTCCGTTCCCAGGACATCTCTTACACCCATATGTACAGAGGCATTTGATAATATGTGTCTATCTGATTGATAGATTTATCTGATAAACATCTATTTATATATACTTTTGAATGATTTATTCTCTATTTATCTATATATTTGGTTGGGATATATGGTTGGTATTTGGTCGTGAAAAGGTCAGTAATTAATGAACTATATATTCGGTCACTAATTTTGTCAGTAATTTGGTCGGTAATTAAGACCTTATAAATATATTGGATAAACTCATAAACACTATACCCACCATTTTTAATGGTTATATATTTTTGGTCGTTAAATGGTTCGTAATCTTTTGGAAATGTTTTTCACTAATTCCTTCCTAATTTTCAGACCATATTTTGGACTAATTATATTTGGTCGATAATAAATGGTCGGTAGTTAGTCGGAAATTTGGTCGGAAATATTTTTATCGGATACGTCACTTTGGATCTCTAAATAGGTCATGAATTGGTTAGTCATTACTGACCTATATATATGGTCGATAATTGATCGTTAATTGGTCGGTAAGTACGAAGTTATAAATAATTTGAAAAAATACTATACCAACCAATTATAATGAAAGGTCGTTAAAAAGTGGGTAATATATTTAATAACCACTCTACAAACTGATTCCTGACCAAAAATATTTAGTCGGTAATTATGGTTGGTCATTGGTCTGAAATTTGGTCGGAAATTTGGTTGGAACATTTATTTTTTTTCGATACCATTTTTTGGTCGCTAACTGGTCGTGTTTTGGACAACAATTACTGACCAAATTTTTTGGTTGGTATTTTTGTCGGTATTATCATAATTTTTAATAGTGATCTATTTATTTTTCATTCTATAATTCTATCCATATATCAATATTTTTATTTTTCTATCTATCTACTTGCATAGTTATTTATCAGTTTATCAGTCTATTTGTCTATATATCTATCTATCTAATTATCAATACAAGAAAAATCCCATATATCTAGGGGCACGTACCTAGCTAAATAAGCATTTTTTATTTTTAGTAGTGGTCGGAAAATTTTTAGTTGTGACGGATTACCGATGGATCAGTTCCCTTTCTAAAGTATTTCTTGCTAAATTTTAGCGACGCAAAGTGTCCCTAGCTAAAAACATAGCGATGAAAAAATCAATTGCTAAAAAGACAAATTCCCTAGCTAAATTAGCAAGACAATTGAGATTTTCCGTCGCTAAACAAAAATAACAACGAATGATTCCCTAGCTAAAATGCTGGTCTTTAAATTTTAGCGAAGGATATATTCCCTAACCAAATAAATTTAGCTACGAAAAATCCATTGATACTTTTAATATTTCCCTAGCTAAATAAGTTAGGGAAAATTCTTTTGATAAATTAGCAAGGGATTTTTCCCTTGCTAATTTAGCAAGATATTTTTTCTTAAATATTTTAATTTCAAAATTAATTTCAGAATATAAATTATTTTAAAATTTTTAATTAAATAATTTAATATTTTTATATCAAATTGAATAAAAATTGAAACTATAAATATTTTATAATAAACAAAAAATTAATCATTTTATATCTTATTCTAATTCAATATTTTATAGAACTGAAACAAAAATATAACAAAATTTTATTTCATCTTATTCATCAATATATCTACCGACAGTGCATAAAGTATAATATATTCATTCATTGATGTTGCTTTCTCTCCCCCTGCTCCCCCGATCATCATTTTTCTACTATGACAAAGATGTCCGAGTTGCGGCACGTAATATCTAGTGAAAAATCTAATCACTTATAGAAGCTTTGTATGAGGAACAATGCGATATCATATCGGTAAGAAATTTAAACCACCCTGTCAAATTTAAAAAAAAGTTATGTTTTGATACATATATAATCCTGTAGTATATATGTAAATATATACTAGCATTTCACTCGTACATATATTACTACAGTATATGTACATAAAAATAGTAGTATTATGTGTACATATAAACTGAGTATAAATATACTAAGTATATACCTACATAAAATACTACAGTATTTTATGTACGTATATATTGACTTTATTCGTATGTATATACTCATTTGGTGTTGTTGCTGCTGCTCTTGCTGCTGCTCCTGCCACTGCTGCCATTGTCGCTGTCGCTACCAAACCACTAATATTGTCGTCGTTGCCAACGCCACGGCTACTACCACCGCTAGCCGCTGCCACCACCGACCGCTGCGGCTGTCACCACCACCACTGTCGTTACTGCCGCTACATGTTGCAGCTGCCGGTGCCACTACTGTAGTTGCCGCTACTACTGCAACTGTCACTTCCACTACTGCCGCCGCTGCTACCGCCGCCGCCATTGCCATTGCCACCTCTACCATTACTGCCACAGCATTAGGTGATGCTGCTGTTTCTGGTGCTGCCGTTGCTTCCTGTGCTGCCGTTGCTCCCGTTATAGCCTTTGCTACCACCGCAGCCGCCACTACTTCCGGTGCAGCCGCTGCTGCTACCTCCGATTCCGCCGCTCCTACCAATACATCTTAAACTAAAATTTAATTAAATAATTTAATATTTTTATATTAAATTTAATAAAAACAGAAACTATAAATGAAGATTTTAAATTAAACAAAAAAAATCATTTAATAACTTATTCTAATACAATATTTTAAATAACTAAAAAAAATAACAAAATTTTATTACATCTTATTAATCAATGTATCTACCGACTGTGTATAAAATATAATCTATCAATGCATTAACATTGCTCTCTCTCTCCCTGCTCCTCCAATCACCAACTTTCTGTTGTGAAAAAGCTATCTGGACCACGGTGCTTCATGTATGTTGAAAAATACATTCACTTATACAAGCTACGAATGGGAACAATGCAGTACCACATCTGTAAGAAAATTAAACTACAAAATCAAATCAAAATAAATTAAAAAAAACTATGTTTTGTTAAATATATATTACTACAGCAAAAATGTACATATATACTAGCATTTCACTCGTACATATAAAACTGCAGTGTTTGAACATATAAATTGCAGTATTATGCGTACATATATACCATGTACATATATACTCTGTATATATGTACATAAAATACTTATATACATATGTATATACTACATTTGTTGCTGTTCCTGCTACTCTCACTGTCACTGTCGCTGCCGCCCTTGCCAGTCCTACTATGGCTATTGCTGGTGCTACCCCCCGCTACAAGTGCTACTGCCACTACCGGTGTAGCCGTCGCGACTGCGGCAGCTTTTGTTGCCGCTGCTGCCACTGACGGCACTGTCGCTGCTACTACTGCCACTGCCACAACCCCCACTTCCACTGCTGCCACTACTGCTGATGCTGATGTTACCACTTTCTTTGCTTTCACCACTATCTCCACTACAGTCACTGCCATCATTGTTGCTGCTGCCAATGCTTTCGCCGCTGTTGCCGCTGCCAATGCCACCACTGCCACTGCCACCTCCGTAGCCGCTGCCGCCACCGTGGCTTCTGGCACCATTGCCACCGCCGCCACCGCCGCTGTGGCTTCTGGCACCATTGCCGCCACTGCCATCACTGCCGTGGCTACTATCACTATCGTGGCTACCTATGCTGATAATAGGCTTTTACATACCAATAATAGGCTAAAACTCTACCCAAAAAAATTAGAAAAATGCAAACATATTAACCGATATATAAAAATAGTTATTATAGACATGAACAAACAAAAATTATAGGTGATCATCATACAGTTTCAACAAAAATTTAATTAAATAATTTAATATTTTTAAATTAAATTTAATAAAAATAGAAACTATAAATGAAAATTTTAAATTAAACAAAAAAAATTCATTTAATAACTTATTCTAATATAATATTCTAAATAACTAAAATAATAAAATAAAAAAAATATATTACATCTTATCAATCAATGTATCTACCAACTGTGCATAAAGTATAATCTATCAATGCATTGACGTTGCTTTCTCTTCCTCTACTCCTCCGATCACCAACTTTCACTGTGAAAATGTTGTCCGAGTCACGGTACACCATGTTTGTTGAAATATGTCTTCACTTATACAAGCTTTGTATAGGAAACAATGCGGTACCATATCTGTATGAATTTTAAACCACCAAATCAAATCAAAATAAATAAAAAAAACTATGTTTTGATAAATATATATTACTGTAGTAAATATGTACATATATACTAGCATTTCACTCGTACATATATTACTGTAGAATTTGTACATATAAAATGGAGTTTATGCGTACATATATACTAAATACATATATATACTCAGTATATATGTACATAAATTACTGTAGTATTATATGTAAGTATATATTGACTATATATGTACGTATATACCTCATTTGTTGTCATTGCTGCTACTCCCACTACCCCTGCTACTCCTGCCGCTCCTGCCGCTCTTGCCGTTGTCACTACCACTACCACTGTCGATGCTGCTACTACTAATGCTACTATCGGTGTTGCCGCTGCCGCTGCCACCGCTGCTTCTATCACTACCACTAATACCGCTGCGGCTGCCGCTGCTACCGCTGCCACGGTGGCCGCTGATGCTGCCACGGCAGCTAATGCCGCCTCTGCTGCTGATGTCGCTTCTGCTGCTGCTGCCACCGCTGTGCCGCTACCGCCGCTGTCGCCGCTACAACCGCCGTCGCCGCTACCGCTGCCATCGCCGTCGTTTCTACATTTACCACTATCGTTGCTGTCGTCACTCCCTTCGTTGCCGTCGCTGCCATCTTTTTCGTTGATGTCGTTGATGTCGCTACTGCCACTGCTGAAAATAGACTTTTACAAACCTATAATAGGCTAAAACTCTGCCCAAAAAATTTAGAAACAAAAAACCATATTCACAGATATATAAAAACAAATATTATAGACATGAACAAACACAAATTAAAGTTTATTATCATATAGCTTTAACAAAAATCCAAAAGATGTCTAGCAATTATGTTTAGAGATAAAGAGAGTGCAAAAAATAAAATATCTTTAGAATAATAAAGATAAGATAAGCTATCCATCTTTTTGATAAAGCTAAAATTGGTAAATATGAGACACATGCATTGGAAGGACCGTGGTAATATCTGAATGCTTATCAGGATTTTTTATTTTCTCTCACATAATGTGTCCTACAAAGATTCATAATTTGGTGTATCACAAAAGCAAAGAACAAAACATGAATAAAAAAAATTGAAATCTGCAAAAAAATATCATAATTATTTGCTACACATAGACAAAAATAAATAACAGTTCAGAAATAATTTTCATACTCAATCATCCTCATAATTTGTAGGAAATGCTAGCCTCTCCTGTAATAATTCAGAGCTGGATCTCAAAATGCTATCTGATGTGCCAATACCTCTAATTGTGACTCCATATAGGACATCTACTATTGCATAGTTTTTTTAATTTCTTTATTTTCTTGCATTTCTTCCATCAAATTAGTTATTTGCTCATCCTTCTTTTTCATTTTGGTCACCATATCTACAATACGTTCATTTTCTTCCAATGCTTGTTGTTTGACTACCTCTTCCACCATTGCTGATATATATGAATTAGAAGCATGACTGCTACAACAAAATGCCACTTCCTTAGAGACGATTCCGTACACTCGTTCTTCTTTTGACCTCCAATTGTCTCCAAATAAATAAAATCATAGTCAATTGGTTGAAGATCCATAGAACCCTCAACTTGTTGATGAGCAGTTGTCACACGTTCCTCCATTAGGTCCTGAGATAAAATAGAGATAAAAACTATTCTAGATTTACAAAAATAAAATAAATATTTTGCATTCAAAATAATTTTCATAATGTACTATAGTTTTATAAATTCTAATTAATATAATAATTTCTTACTGCAATCATATAAGAATTATTGTCAACATACTGACCATCCACTTTCTTCACATGTATCTTTTTGAAAATCTCATAAAAATTTGGATTTCTACCCAACTCTCCAGCCTAGAATATGTTTTTATTAATTCATAAAAAACAAATGATAAAAAAATTAACAAAATTTTTAATACCATGCAGAGATTATAATTATTGGACTATTAGGACACCCACAAAATATAGATATGTTTAGAATTTTAAATTTGTACAAAAGTCTCGAGCGTGCTCAATGCTCAACTTTGAACCTCCAGTGTGTCGACATATTCCTATACCTAGTCCAGCAACCTCACTTCATCGATTTTTGCTGGCAATATCTGATATTTTCTTCACATCTGGCTCATCCTAATAATTAAGCCACTTGGGCCAGTCTTCCTCGGATATGAAATCAAGCCTTGCTTTCAATTTCTTTAATTTATGGACAAAATCAGAATACCGTTGAGTAGCTTTGATCTCCCATAATGAATTTATCTTTCCATCAAATTTGGGTGCCCATGTGTAATGATTCTATAAATAAAAAAATGACAAATGAATTTATATTAATAACAAGAACATAATTATTTACTTCTTGAATAATAACCAACATAAAAGTTATGTAATTAGATAATTAAATTTCAATTCTTTTATTTTGTTATTTTTACCTGAAAGTCATTAAAATATGACTCTTTTCTCGATTCAGAAACTTTCTTCTAGGAGAAAGATAGAAATCAACCATTTTCTTGAAAGCCTTTGTAATTATAGTCAAACACTTGTGAGATAGAATAAAACTGTACACATAAATAAATAACATTGAAAAAAAGCAAATAATAACAATATAAAAAAACCTATTGACAGTAATATCAACATTTTTTTCGAGTCATTTTTACATATTTCTTTTACCTCTCATCCACAATCTCAATTTTGTAACTTTACAATGACTACAGAGGAAGACACAACATTTGATGATGCCATTGGTATTGTAAATGGGGGAACAATCAGTGTAAAATGTGGTGTAGAAGATAGAGATGGATCAAAAGTTTGTGCAGGAAGCACAATGTGTGGTGGGTTAACATTTGATAAAGGTGATAGTAGAGGTCTCAATGATGGTGATAGAAATGGAGATGGTGATTGTGATGTTGAAGTCTAGATATGGTGGCTATGAGATGGTACTGATTCTACAACATGATATAACATAATAAATGAATTTGGTTCATTTCTGGGTCCACGTCCACCTCAACCACGGTCATGTCCTTTATGCACCATCTACTATACAAAATAACATAGAACAAAAAATAGGAATATGATGAAAATCATGCATTTTCGAATAAAACACACTGATAGATTTCAACAAAATATAAAAAGTCTTTGATAGTTTTAATTTATAATAAAATTATAACAATTTAATTATCAGCATCACTGTCATCCTCCAATGGATCTTCTGATATTTTGTCTAAATCCTATAGAAGTTCGAAGTCATCTTCAGATATAAATTGATCATCTTCAATTTCTATTGTGCTACCATTTGAATCACATAAATTTTTTGGATCTTCATCTACCTTCACAGGCTCAATATTTTTATGTCATCTTTTGGAATGTCGGTGCTATTTCTAAGTCTGCACTTCTTTGTTGCAATATTGATACTTCAAATTTTGATCGAGCTTTGATTTTGTAAATTACCCACTAATATTTCTTATCACGAGATAAACTCGTATATGTACAATAATATACCTGAGTGGCTTGAACTACCATAATAAATGGCTCATATTGATTATATATGCGTTTATGGTTAACATCTATTAGCTTATAATCCGAATGAATCTTTGTGCCCATATTTTGTGTAGGATCAACCCACTCACACTTAAATAATACAATCTTATTATTTTCGAGTCTAGGATAATCCAACTCAATAACTATTTTGAGTTGACCATAATACTCAATCTCATCTGTACTATAACTTGAGGCTCTAATGCATACATCACTATTCATTGTTATTTTAGAAGAATCGTGTCTGATTATGTGAAATTTATATCCATTAATAAAATACCTAGGATAGGGTGCCACAAATCAAAATGGGACTTTACTTAGATTCTAAATAAAAATATTTGAATCTCCATTTGAAGGATCAATTGCCTGTGACATAAATTAAAAAAATGATATTAACAAATAAAAGATACTAATAAATTAAATACTTCAAATATATAAAACTTAATTATACTCACATAATTTTTTAACCAATTCACAAATTTAGTTTCTAGCATATAATCGACATCATTGCTAGAAATTGCTGGATGCCTATATTTTAACTAGCTCAACATAAATACTTCACAAATATAAAAAGAGAAAAAAAATTGTATATCAATTTTTAATAATTCATATTAAAGATAAAATTAAACTATGATTAAACCAACAACCATTTTGGGTATACATACTCAATATATGGTGCAACCTCCTCACATTAAGTAAAACATAGCTCCGGGTTACTTTGTACTCTTCATCTGTCATACATCTTTTCATTGCTCTTCCAAATACTTTTCTAAATACTCTTTTAGGGTGCTTAAAGATAGATAGTTTGTCCACAAAATCATCTTCGACCATCACATGACCTTCATAATTCTGCAACACATTTCTATTCTTTGTATTGACATGATCCTCAAAATAATAAGAATAAAATGATGATGCTTCTTCTACTAAATATGCATTGCAAATTGAAAATTCAACTTTTGCCTTGTTTCTAACATTCAATTTCAACTTACGAAGATACCTACATCCATAATGTTAGGTTTCAATTAGATTAAATTACAATAATACTTAAAGTACTAAATAATAAAACACAACAAATTATATGTATCTACCTCTCAAATGGATATATCCACCTGAATTATACTGGCCCTGCAATTTTTGCTTCATATGCCAAATGGACTATTAAATGCTCCATCGAGTCAAAAAAATTCGGTGGGAATATTCGCTCAAGCTTACAAATAATAAGTGGAATGTCATTCTCCAGCCTCACCATGTCATCTATTTTGATTCTAGTTGCAGTTAGCTATTTTAAAAACAAACTAAGTTTCCTGTAAGGACCATCCAAACACTTAGTTTAAGTAATTCAGGGAATGAAATTGGTATTAATCCCTACATTAATACATGACAGTCATGACTTTTCATTCCAAATAACTTAAGATTCTTCATATCCACGTATCTACCCATATTTGATACATATCCATCAGGGAATTTCAAATTTTTAACCCATTCATACAATATCTGTCTTGCCTTCTTTTCAAGTGTGTAGCAAGCTTTAGAGAATTTTCTTGTTTCCTCATCCAGTTTCAATTCAGGATGCCGACAGTAATCATTCAGCACTTGTCTTGATTTTAAAGTGTCGTTTATTTTTCCATCTACATTAAGAATAATGTTGAAAACATTGTCAAAAATATTTTTTTCAATATGCATTACATCTAAGTTATGACGAATTAATCTGGACTTCCAATAAGGCAAGTCCCAAAATATACTACATTTCCTTTGGCCAAATAATTTTCCTATTGGTCCATTACTTCTAGTAGCTTCCTTTTCAGTTACCTTCTTCAAACTCAAACTCTTAATCTCTGTCATAATATCATCTTTTGAATGAACTGCTGGTGTTTTATTTTTTCGAAATGTAGTTTTATTTCTTTGAAATGGATGATTCGTAGGTAGAAACTTAAAATAGTTATAAAAGTATGCCTATTTACCACTAAATTTGAGAGTAAATGCATCAGAATTTGTTATGGAATACTGGCATGCAAATCATCCTACAGTACTTCAGCCTAACAACATTAAATATGCAGGAAAGTCACTTACCATCCACATAAGAGCTGCCCGCATAATGAAACTTTGCTTCTTTGAGATATCATATGTATTCACACTAACATCTCATAAATAATTTAACTGTGGAATAAGAGGCTGTATGAAAACATCCAGCATGTCTTTCATATTTTTTGGCCCTGGAACCAATATTGCAAAAAAATATATTTCTCCTTAATATACAACCATGGAGGCAAGTTATAAGGCGTCACTATCATTGTTAATGTTGAATAATATTATCCAGATTGCCCAAATAGCTGGAATCCATCAGTGCAGAGATACAATCTCACATTCCAACTTTCTACTGCAAAATCTTGATGTATATAATTAAAATGCTTCCAAGCAGGCGAATCTGATGGATGCCACATTACCCCATCTTCAGCCTCATTCTCGGAATGCCACCTCATATTATTTGCTGTAGCATTTGATGCATATAGTCTCTATAATCGAAGAATTAGTAGAAAATAATACTTCTTCTAAAAGACAACCTTCAATTTTTGTCGCGTATCTACAACACGAGGTGCCTTCCTAAATCAAGGATGATCAAAAAACATATAGCTAATTAAATCACTATCACCGCCCCAAAATAACATACATCTACTTAAATAGCAATTATGTTATAAAGATGTATATATCTATCATTCTTAAGAATCATGACTTTCATATTGCCCGAATGGTCGAAATCCATCAGTACATAGACCTAATCTGACATTATGGCTTTCAGTTGCAAATGAGGGATGCGTAGCATTAAAATGTTTCCATGCAGGAGAATCAGAATAATGATGCATCACACCATCTTCTACTAAATGATCATCGTGTCATCTCATACTCTCTGTATTAGCTTCTAAAGCATATAACTTGTTGGGCAATTGCGCTTCCATAGATTGATATTAAGATACAGAAACAACAGAATCAACAGAAACAACAGAAAACATGCAATATATATATATATATATATATATATATATATATATATATATATATATATCCAATCCAGCAACCAACCACGACAGAATCAAAAACATGAAATAAACATCAAAAATAACGTGGTTCGCTAGTCGCTCAGTACAACTAGCTACATCCACCAGAAAATGCTTATGCGTTATAGATTAAACCAACCAAAATATAGTCTTATAGTATGCAGCACAGAATAGTCGTGATAAATCACATAGAGAGAAGAGAGAGAGACGATGAACAGTTCCCCGGGTCCAAAAAACAGCCACCCGAAATTAAAATAATGAACATTTTATAATAAAAAAAATCTTTCGATTCATTTAACCGGAGCAGGTCGGATCATTAAATGGGTCAGGCTCTGCTACATCCCTGGCCTCTTAATATTTCCTTTCCTGCACTTATATGAAAATATTAAAACAGTATCAAAAATATTTGGTTATACAAACAGATTATCAAAAAACAAATTACATATATAGCATAACTGTTGAAGTCTTGGTGTTAGTGGAAAGTAATACATTTTTTTATATGGTACAAGCTTTTATCTATTAATACTTTATGGTCGATAGCGAGCATGGTCACAAAATTTGCATTGAGTTAATTCCGAGTTATCACCCCAATAAATCATGCAGCCATTCAGGCAAGTATAAATTTTATGAATTGGCAACCCCAATTCCCTTGATAAGCTTCTTGGTTTCATAGAAACTATCATTTATAACATTATCATCCAGCAACAACTCCTTAATAAACTGACACAGCATCGTAGCACCGTTTAGACAATCGATGCTCTGACTTGATGTGAAGCATTCAAGAAATGACTGATAACTATGAGTGTATTTGACAATTAGGTCATACTTCTTGGTTTGCAGTATTAAGCTTGTCATAAAAATTTTGTGCGGTTGGGTTTGGAGATTCCTCAACAATATTAGCCTTAAATTGTCGACCAGCTGCATCATTAACCATTTGAACAAATATGCCGATGATTCAATAATATTTGTTATTGCATTATGGTTAGTCGCATTCACATTATATAATGCCTCCTTTCCATATATAGATGATTCGATATCACCATGCAAGTACCACACACGATAATTAGGGACAAAACCATATTAATAAAGATGGAACCTTGCCTCATTAACCTCAACAAAATAATTGTTCTGGCACTTCTTCTCATTACATGGACATCTAATGTAATTAACATCGCTGCCTTTTTGTAGACTAAGTGCATATTGAACAAATTCTTCGACTCTCGATATAAAGGATTGGTTAGACAATCCATTTGTTAGCCTTAATGCATCCATTCTCTGTTTGAACTCATTTTACATGTCTTGAAATGTAACCTAAATTACTCCGTTGATTAATATACAATGAAAATAAGTAAGTACTGATCATCATCTCACTTTAGGGTCATAAATAATCAAACAAGGGAAATTAGATTCCTTAGCATTCTTAGTACAAAAAAATTAGCATTCCTAGTACAAAAAAATAAAACCTAGAAACAGTGTATTTAAAGACCAAATTGGTGTTAATAGTACTTGCCTATCAGTAACCTAATCAATAATTGGCAATCTAGGGATGAGTCAATCTAGCTACCTACAAAATGTTCAAATAATAGCCAAAATGTTCATAAAAATACAAAAGGCCACTAAAATTCATATATAGGCTTATCAATAAGGCTTTCAAGGTGTTATATCTTTACAACTATAATTAATGTATCTAACATGATATAAAAGCATGGGTTTCAAAGAAAAAACCACATAGAAAAACTAAACTAATATCCAAAAAAAATATCATTTAGAAACCTTTTAGAATATATACCGTTAGGAGGCATGAAATATTCAACAAACTCCTAGACTTACAACCAATTTAGGAAAAGCATGAAGCAATATTCAAACTATAAAGACAAGATTTTAATTTTAGATCCATAAATTTGAATGAAGAAGGCTAAATTTCATCATATTCTTCATTAATATTCCTAGAAATAAGAAGGCTAAAAATTCTATAAATTATATGAATTCTTGTAACAAACTATAAAAATTTAATTGCTTGTTTGAGTCAATATGTCTAAAATAATTATACGTATCAAATAATATTAGAATTTAACATAATTATAATATTTTATTTGTATTAGCTATCAATATATTATATGTAATTTCAAATATAGTATAATCAGGAATATCACATAATAAATAAATATGTTTGGGAAGTAATATTTTTATTTATTAAATTTTTAAAAATATTATATGATTTAATGTATTTATTTTATTTGTATACACTAATATATTTTGCAATACGCTTATATCTAAATGCAATATTAGTAATATGTTTAAATAATTTAGAAAATATTTATATTTTAATACATTAATTATTGAGATAAAAATAAACTTTTTGAAATACTAGTTTTTCACTAGTTTATTTGCTTGTATGGATTATTAAATTAAAGTAGAATGAGTTAAAAATATTATAAAATTTATATGTGAGTGTATATATCAACAATAAGAACCAAATGCTAAATTTTATATCCATATGTAAATTATATATATATATATATATATATTATGAAACAATGAAGTAAGACAACAATTTGAGGTCGAAGGGAATTAAGTTGATTTAGATCAAGAATGAAAGGATTTTATTGTTTATTTTTATTTCAAAAATGAAATAATTTTATTTCAAAAATAAAATTTTTGAAATATGAGTTTTTCACTAGATTATTGTTTATTTTCACCTTCCCATCATACCATATGCCTGAATGGATGGCCAATCCCACAAAATTGAACCTAAAGAAGCAAAGAGCAAATAAAATTCACCTCTTCAACTACTTATTGAATACTCAAAAAACATTTTTGGAAGCACAAGAACAATAAAAATATATATTAACTTTTGCAATTTTGTGTTTTTGAGAATCAAAGCATAAAAAATCCAATAACTACCTAAATGCCTGCCACACACCCAAGAAGGAAAGAAGATGATACTTACAATCAAGGAAGTTCGAGAATGAATACAAGTAAAAGATCTATGTATATTTCACCCTAAAATCGATATTATATAGGTTAATAATATATATCGTGTTACCGGCGAAAATGTGGTAAGGAAGCAGAAAGAGAAGAGCACCACCAGAAGCAAAATGGAAGATGAAGCAACTTGATAGACACAAAAAGGAAGAAGAGCACCACCACACAAGCTACAATAGGAATAGTGGCGAATGAATTACTGAAGCTAGGGCTCTCGTACTATCTCCAGGTAGGGCTGCCAAAACCTAGAGATAGCATGAGATTTAATATTTTTACAATTTTTTATCAAAAGGGGGACTGGAACCCGAGATCTTTCTATTATTTTAATTTCCAAATTTTAAAAATATAAATTTATATTTTCTTTAATTAAAATTTAAATGATTAGAATGTTTTTATAATTTAAAGTATAAACACTAAAAAATAAAAAAAAATTGAATGGATACTATTAAAATAATAAATTTGAAGTGATAATAATTTTTCACATTAATATATAAAATGATAATATTTTTATTATTTGTTTTTCACCTTAAGATAAAATTCTTCTGAAGTACTGAGGAAGCAATAAAGCGGTCAAAAAATGGGAATAAATTATATTTGGATTTTTGAAAATATCAAAAAAAAATTTTTTTTTAATTTCTAGAAATGAGAAGTAGAGTTGAAAATAGAACAAAAAAATATTAAAAAAATTAATAAGTTTCTAGAGTGAATTAATAATGGAATAAAGAAAATTGTAAAAACATAAAAGAATTCAAAATGACATACCTACCTGTAATTAGAGCCCCCAAAAAATTAAAAGAAAAATGGTAAAAAATGAATAAGTTAAATTTGATTTCCCCTTATTTTTATTTTGTTCTTACATTGTTGTTTATATTAGGTTATCCTAAATCAGAACAAGGTAAAAAAATTATATTAAAATAAAATTTCTAAAAACATTATAATTGTATTCTCTATATCTACAAAATTTGTTATTAATAACATTTTTCATTTTTCACTTGTTATACACACACACACACACACACACACACACACACACACACACACACACACACACACACAAACACATAATAATATCACATAACATAATTTTCAAAAAAAATCAAAATAGCATTCTCTATATATTCAAAATTGTTATTAATAACAATTTTCATTTTTTATTTTGGGGAATACTATCATCAATAATTGAGTTTTCTTAAGTTATTAAAATTAGTTTTAATAAACATCATCAACATTCATTAAAAGACTTAGGTTATGTTTCAGAGATAGACACATAAACATATAGATACCTAGATAGATAGATAGATAGATATATAGATATATAGATATACAAATAAACAAATAGACAGATTGTCAGATTGAAAGATAGACACACACACACACACACACACACACATATATATATATATAAACAAATAGATAGATTAGTAGATAAGCAAATAAATGGATAGATAGATAGATAGATTGGTTAATAGATTTATAGTTTTATTGATTGGTAGAAAGATATATAGTCATATTTAAAGATAGACTTTTATATAGATAAATAAATTGAGAGATAGATATATAAAAGATAAATAAATATATAGTTAAACAAATAGATAGATAGATAGACATAAAGATAGATGGACATATATATTGACTTATAGACTAATAGAGTAATAGACTAATAGACTAATAGATAAATTGATAGATTGACATATTGATAGATAGAGAGATTGACAGTGAAAAAAATTAAGAAATAGATTGATCGATAGATAGATAGATTGATTGACAGTGAAAAAAATTAAGAAATAGATTGATCGATAGATAGATAGACAAATAGATAGTTACGCAAATAGATAGATAGTTAAATAAACAAATTGATAGATTGACTAATTGATAGATAGACAGATAGACATATAGATAGATAGATAAATAGACATATAGACAAATAAATAGATAGAGAGATAGAAAATAGACAAATAGATATATAGACAAAAAGATAGATAAACAAAAAGATAGATAGACAAACATATAGATATATAGATAGATAGAAAGATAAGAAGATAAGCATATATGCTAATAGAATGATAGATCAGATCGATCGATAGTAAGAAAGAAAAATAGACAAATAGATAGAAAGATAAATAGATAGTTAGATAGAGAGATATATAGATAGATAGACAAATATATAGATTGAATGATTGATAAATAAATAGAATGATAAATAGACAAATAGACTGATAATTATATAGATAGAGAGATAGATAGATAGATATATAGATAGACATATAGACAAATACATAGATAGATTGATAGAGTGGTAGACTGATAGATAGATAGATTGATAGATAGACAGATAGACAACTAGATAGACACATAAAAAAAAGGATTGACCGATAGATAGAAAGAAATATAGATATATAGATTGATAGATAGGCAAATAGATTGATAGGTAAATAGATAGATAGATAGATAAACAAATAGATAAATAAACATATAGATAGATAGATATAAAAAAATATAGATAGGTAGACAGATTGATAGATAGAAAAATCGACTGATAGATAGATAGTTATATAATTACATAGATTGATAAATAGATAGTGAGATAGATCGATAGATAGATATGCATATAGACAATATATATATATATATAGAGTTAAGGATTGAAAGACTTTTAGACGAATACTGAGATAGAGAGTTAGATAGATAGTCATATAGATAGATTGATAGATAGTCAGATAGATAAATAAATAGATAGATTGATTGAAAAATAAAGATATAGATAGATAGATAAATAGATAGACAAATAGATAGAAAGACAGATACATATATAGATAGATAGATAGACCAATAGATATAATGATATATAGATAGATAGTTAGATAAACACAAAGATAAATAGATAGATAGACTAATAGATAGAAGGAAAGAAAAAAAGATAGATAGATAGATAGATTGATAGACAGATAGATAGATTTACTAATACATAGATTGATAGATGGATAGTCACATCGACACATATTTAGATAGACAGATAGGTAGACAGATAGATTGATAGATAGATAGACAAATATATCATTAAATAGATATACAAATAGACAGATAGACAATTAGATAGATAGACAGATAGACATATAGATAGATAGACATATAGACAAATAGATAGATTGACTTATAGATAGATAGATAGACACATAAATACATAAAGATATAAATAGATAGATAGATATAAATATAATATATAATATAATATATATATATATATATATATATATATAGGGTGATTGATAGACATATAGATAGATAGACAATAGCTTGATAAATAGATATATAGACAGATAAACAAATAGACAAAAAAAGTTAGACACAAAAAATATATAAAGATCAATAGATAGATATATAGGTATATAGACAATTAGATAGATAGGTAGATATATAGATAGACAGATAGATATATAGATAGATAGACAGATAGACTAATAGATAGACTAAAAAAAGATAGACATATAGAAACATAGATACATAGACACTTAGACAAATAAATAGATAGATATAAATAGATTGAGAAGAAGACATATAGACAAATAAAATGATAAATAGATAGAGATATAGATAGTTAGATTGATTGACAGATAGATATATAGATAGTTAAATAGTGAGATATAAAGACAAATAAATAGATAGACTGATAGATAGATCGATAGACCTAAACTTATACACAAATAGACTAATATACAAATAGAGAGATAGACAAATAGATCATTTAGATTGATTTATAGAAAGAAAAATAAACATATATATTTATAGATAGATGGATAAATAGAATGATAAATAGATAAATAGATATATTGATAGATTCATACATATATATAGATAGATAGATTGATTGACAAAAAGATAGAAAGATAGATAGATAGATAAATAGACAAATAGATAGATAAAACAGATAGATTGATTGATTGATATATTAAATGATTGATAGATAGACAAATAGATAGATAGAATGATAGACTAATATACATATAGAGATATAAACAAATAGAAAAATAGTTAGATTGACATAGAGATAGATAGACAGGTAGAAATATAGATATATAGATAGATAGACATATAGATAGTCAAATTGACAAATTGATAGATACATAGACAAATAGATAGATATAAAAATAGACAAATAGATAGATAGATAGCCATATAAACAAATATATTTATAGATAGATGAATAATTATATATATTTATATGTGAGTGTGTGTGTACAAATAGATTGACTGATAGACTAATAAACAGTTAGACAATTAGACAGATAGACAAATAAAAGATAGATAGTTTAATAGTTACATAGATAGATAGATTGAGAGATACACAAATTGACAAATATACAGATAGACTAATAAACATATAGACAAATAGTAACACGCACATAGAAACATAGATAGATAACCAAATAGATAGATAGAAAAATAGATGTATAGATAGATAGATGGATACATAGATAGATAGATAGATATAATAGTAGAGATATAGATAGATAAACAGATTGATAGACATATAGATAGACAAATAGATAAATAGATAGATAGACATATAGACATATAGACACATATATAGTTAAATAGTTAAATAGATATATAGATAAACTGATATACTAATAGGTAGATATATAGTATGATAGAAAGATAAAAAATTAGAAAGATATATAATTAGATAGATATAAAAATAGTTATATAGATATATTAATGTATTGATTAAATTATAGATAGAAAGATAGATATATAGATAGATATAAAAATAGATAGGTATACAAATATTCAAATATATAGATAGATAGATATATAAATAGATTGATAGATAGATAGATAGACAGATAGAAAGATAGATAGAAAGATTAATTGATAGACAAATAGATAGATAAATAGATATGTGGACAAATAGATAGATAAATAGATAGATAGACAAATAGATAAATATAGAATTTGACAGATAGATAGATGGATAGAGATAGATAGATAGATAGATAGATAAACTGATAGAATAATAGATAGATAGATAGATAGATAGATAGTTAGTGAATTAGATAGAAAGAAAGATTTACAGATTCACATATTAATAGATAGACAAATATACAAATAGACAGATAGAAAGATTTACATATAGACATATAGATATTAGAGAGATATACATATAGACAAATAAATTGATAGCCAGTTAGATAATTAGATAGATAAACAATTAGATAGATAGATATATAGATAAACAAATAGATGGATAGAAACATATTCTTAATGATTGAAAGATAAATAGATAGTTAGATAGATAAACAAATAGACAAATAGACAAATTGATAGATAAATATATTGATAAAGATACAGTTAGATAAATAGATAGTTAGATAGTTAGACAAATAGACATTAAAATAGATTTATAGATATACAAATAGATATATTG
Source organism: Sapria himalayana (assembly GCA_029783825.1). Lineage (NCBI taxonomy): Eukaryota > Viridiplantae > Streptophyta > Magnoliopsida > Malpighiales > Rafflesiaceae > Sapria > Sapria himalayana. Next base: position 114,144 of record JAREIK010003154.1, on the reverse strand, counting down.
ATAGACAAAAAGGCATATTGACTTAGATAGATAGAAAGACATATAGACAAATAGACAAATAGAAATATAGGCAAATAGAAAGATAGACATATAGATGTATAAACAGATAGATAGACTGATAGACTTATAGACTGAATGATAGAAAGACATTTAAATAGTTAGATATAGAGACAGACAAATAGATAAATCGATATATAAATGATAGTTAGATAGTTATTGAATTAGATAGATAGAAAGACATATAGAAAAATAGACAAATAGAAATATAGGCAAATAGGAAGATAGACATATAGATATATAAATAGATAGATTGATTGATAGACTTATAGACTGAATGATAGAAAGACATTTAAATAGTTAGATATAGAGACAGAAAAATAGATAAATCGATATATAAATGATAGTTAGATAGTTATTGAATTAGATAGATAGAAAGATAGAGAGATCGCTAAATTGACAAATTGATAGATAGACAAATAGATAGATAGACATATAAAATGATATACATATATAGATAGATAGAGATATAGATAGACAGATAGATAGAAATACACATATATAGATAGACAAATAAGTAATTAAACTAATAGATTATTTTACAAATAGATAGATTAACATATAGATAGATATACGAACAAATAGATGGATAGACACATAAACATATAGATAAATAGAATAATAAATAGATAGAGATATAGACTGATAGACATATAGATTGAATGAAAGATTTACAGATAGATAGATAGAGAAATTGATAGATAGATACATAGATATATAGATAGATAGATATATATATATATATATAAACAAATAAATAGAGTGAGACAGATAGGAAAATAAATAAACATACAATTAGTCATATAGACAAGATGGATAGATAGAGAGATAGATAGAAACATAGATAGATAGATAGATAAACACATGTATAGATAGATAGATAAATAGATAGATTGATTGACAGATAGATAGACAGGTAGTCATATAGACTAATAGACTCTTAGGAAAATTGATAGATAGGCAGATAGACTAATAGATAAATAGATAGCTACATAGATAGATAGATAAATAAATATATATATAAATAGATAGACAAATAGATAGATAGAGACATAAATAGATAGACTGATAGACTAATAGACTAATAGATTGATAGATTAATAGAACATAGATAGATAGGTAGATAAATAAATAAATAGAAAGATAGATAGTTAGACAGATAGACAAACAAATAGAAAGATAAATAGATAGGAAGATATATAAATAGATAAAAATATAGATAGATAGATTGATAGTGAGATAGTGAGATAGATATATAGATAGATAGAGAGAAATCTTGGCAAATAGGCAAATAAATAGATAGATTAATAGACAATTTTATAGATAGATAGATAGGCAGATAAACACATAGATAGATAGGAAAGATGTACAGATAGTTATATAAAAATTTAAACTGAGAGACAGATTGAGACATAGACATATAGATAGATAGACAGATAGATAGAATGATAAATAGATAGATAGCCAGACATATAGATAGAGTGATAGATAGATAGACTGAAAGATAGATCTATATATATATATATATATATATATATATATCGATAAATAGATAGACAATTTGATAGATAGACATATAGATAGATAGATGGACTGATAGATAGTTTGATACATAGACATATAGACAGATAGAAAGATAGAAAGTATGATAAATAGACATATAGGTAGATAAATAGACAGATAGATATATAAATAGATAAATTGAAAGATAGTTATACAGATGATTGTGTATATATATATATATAGAGATTAATATATAGATAGAAAAATAGATAGATAGAACTATAGACATATAGATAGATAAATAGATAGATAGATAGATAAATTGATAGATCGATAGTTAAAGATATAATACATAGACTGACTTAAAGATAGACTAAAAGACATATAGATAGATAGATAGCTATATACATAGATAAATAGATATATAGATAGATCGATAGGTATATAGATAGATAAATAGATAGATAGACAAATATACAGATAGATAGACAGATATACAGATAGATAAATAGACTTATTAATAAACATAAATAATTAAATAAATAAGTAGATGGATATGCAGATATATAATTAAATAAATAAATAGATACACAAATAGATAAATAAATAAATAGACATATAGGCAGATATACAGATAAACAACTAAATACATAGACAGATAGATAGATATAGAAATAGAATGATAGACAGATACATGGATATATATATATATATAGATAGACATATAGACAGACCAACAGATAGAATGATATATAGATAGATAGTTTGATAGACAGATAGAAAGACACCTAGATAATTAGATATACACAAAAACACATACACCCATAGACACAAATATAGATAGATAAATTGAAAGATTGATAGATACACAGATAAATAGATATACAAATATAAAGATGAATAGATATACAGATAGATAGATAAACAAATTGATAGATAGACAGATAAACAAATTGATAGAGAGACATATAGACACATAAATATATAGATAGTTATATAAATAGTCAAATAAACTATAAGACTATTAGATAGTTTGATAGTTTGATAGATAGACATATTGATAAATAGATTGATAGATAGTTAAACTGTTAGAAAAATAGATAGATAGATAGGGATATAGATAGATTCAAAGATTTATAGATTAACATATTGATAGATTGAAAGATAGAGAGAAGACAAATAGTTACATACAAATGTACAAAAATAGATTGATACATAGAGAAACAAATAGACAGATAGTTAGATAGATAGATAGATAAATTTAGAGATATATAGACAGATAGACATTTAAACATATAGATAAATATTCAGATAGATAGATATATAGACAGTTAGATAGATATATAGATTGATAGATAGTCAAATAGATATATAGATAGAATAATACATAGATAGACATATCGACAATATATAGAAAGATAGATAGATAGACAGGCAGATATACACATATACTAATAGACTCTTAGACAAATATATAGATAGAAAGATAAATGGATGGATGGATATATATAAATATAAATATAAATAAATAAATATATATATATATATATATATATATACATATACAGATTGATAGATATATTGATAGACAAAAAGATTATTAGATAGTTAGATAGTTTGATAGATAAACATATAAAGATATATAGTTAGACAATTACATTGATAGAAAGATAGATAGATCGAAATATAATCAAATAGACATAAAGACAGATATATAGTTATATTGAAATACATATAGATAGATAGACATATATACAAATATATAGATAAATAGATAGATAGATAGAAAAATAGGCATATAGATAGAAAGATAGATATACAATTAGAAAGATATCTAGATAGACATATAGATAGATAAATAGATTAATAAATAGACACATAGACCCATAAACTAATAGACTAATAGACTAAAAGATAGGCACAAAGATTGATAGATCGAGTGATTAAAAGATAGATAGATAGATAAAGATATAGACAAATATACTTATAGGCATATATATAGAAAGATAATTAGATAGATAGTTAGGCAGATAGAGAAGAAGATATAAATAGATAGATAAACAAACAAACATATAGATAGATAGATTGAAAGATAGTTAGATATAAGTGTTGTGTTGCTGGTAGTCTGATGGGTGATGCTGTAAGTTTGTTTCTGGTTGTATGTAGGAAGTCTGTAATATATAGGTGCAAACTGTAAAAGTTAAAGAGGATAGTGAAGGAATGAAAAGCAAAAAGTTGGAAGAAAGCAGAGCATTTCAAATAATTCTGAACAGCAATGGAGTTGTACATGATGTATCAATCCAAATTGATAATTGGTCTGAACAAGGAAGGGGGGATACAAGATTTTAATTATGTGTATGATAGAATTGATTTTGTGCAGGTAAAAAATTGCAGGTGAAGGGTTAATCAAGATATAAATAACAGCGTTCAATAATAATCACTTGGGAGGACAGCTTATAAAGATGTTCAAAAGCCTAGCTACCATTATAAGACAGTGGAAGGATTTAAGCTAAAAATTAAAGAAGGCACTAGATGACTCAAGATTCGAGTTAGCTAAAAATGCTGGAGGGAGAATCATATTCAGATTCAAAAGAGATAAGACACTGTAGAAGCAACGAAATATAGAAAGAAGCAAAATAAAGCTTAGTATACTCATTGAAAGATTGTTAAAGCAAGACAAGGGATAAGCTACCATCATAAGGATAGTCATTAACTTTCAGAAGGAACTTCTCCTTGTACAAAAAGGTAAAGATAGGAGTCATAGATAAACATAGCCATAGCACAAATAAAATTACATTTTTTTAGATTGGTTAAATGTATTTTATTTTTATTTGAAGATTGGGTGTAAAAGGGTTAAGGGTAGATGATAGTTTGTATTAACGGTATTCCTCCACCAAAAGAGAGGGTATTATTAATAAAATAATATTTACAAAAAAAAGAAGATAGTTAGATAAATAGACACATACAAAGATAAATACTTAGATAGTTAGATAAGTTACATAGATAGATAGATAGATAAAATATTAACAAATAGAAACATAAATATACAGATAGACATATAGACATATAGACAAATATATAGATAGATAGATTGATAGATAGATTGATTGAGATATAGAGAGATAGATAGATATACAATTCTATCAATAGACTGATAGACAGACAGACAGATAGATAGATAGATAGTCACATATACAGAAAGGTTGATATACTAATTGACAAAATGATAGAAAGATAGACAGACAAGTTATATACATATAGATAGATTATAGATAGATAGACAGATAGAAATATTGACACATAGATATATACATATACACAGATAGATAGATAAATAAATACATAGATAGATATATAGATATATAAATAAATACATAGATAAATAAATAGATAGATAAGCCTATAGGTAGATTCGTAGATAGGTAAATAGACACACAGATGAATAGTTAGATTGATAAAGAAATAGATTGAAAAATAGATAGATAGTTAGATAAACAGACGGATAGATAGATACATAGACTGAATGAAATATACATAGGCATATAAGTAAATAAATGGATAGACATATACATAGATACACAAATAGATATATTGATAGAAAGAAAGATAGATAGATAGATAGAAAATAAATAGATAGAAAGGTAGATAGATACATAAATAGATAGATAGACATATAGTTAGATAGATAGATAGAATTATAGAAAGAAATATAGATTAATAGATAGATATATAGAGAGATAGATATATATAAAATTAAATAGATAGATAGATATAAAGATAATGAGATAGATAGATAGATAGATAGGTTGACAAATAGACAGATAGACACATAAACATTTACACACATAGACTCAAATACATATAGACAAATAGATAGATAAATAGATAAATAAATAGATAGATAAATAGATAGATAAATAGATATAAAGATATAAGATAGATGATAGGGAGATAGACTAATAGATAGATAGATAAATAGACACATAGATACATAAATAGATTGATAGTTAGATAGACAAATTGACAAATATTCTAATAAAGTAATACATAGTTAGATAGTTTGATAGATTGACAGATACACAGATAGATAGCTTGAAAGATAATTAGTTAGATAGTTAGATAATTAGATTATTAGACTAATAGATAGATAGATCGACATATAGCTATATTCACCTTTTGATAGATTAATATATTGAAAGATTGAGAGATAGAAATATCCATAGATACACTGATGTATATCTAGATAGATAAATAGATTGTAATATAAATAGATAGATAGGCAAATAAACATTTAAACAAATGGATAAATTGATTAATATAAAGAAGCATAGAAAGGTAGATATATAGATAGATAAATAGATTGACTAATAGATAAAAGACAATTAGTCACATCAACAGATAGACAAATAAATAGACATATAGATAGATAGATAGAATAATAGAAATATAGATCTATAAATTGATATATTGATAGCTTGTTAGATAATTATACATATATATAGATCATAAAATTGACACATAGATAGAAAGACAAATAAATAAATAGATAAAGATATAGATAGATACACACACACACACACACATATATAAATAGGATGATTGATAGACAAATAGACAAATAGTCAATTGAAAGATAAGAAAATAAATAGATAAACAAATAGATACTTAGTGATATAGAAAATATATATATATATATATATAGACAGATAGATATATAGGTAGATAGATAAATAGCCATATAAATAGTTATATACATAGATATATCGACATATAGATAGATAGTCAGATACACAAATTGATAAATAGATATACAAATATAGATATAGACATATTGATATAGTAACAAATATATTAAGGGACAGAAATATAAATAGACATATAGAGAAATAGATATATAGAGAAATAGATATATAGATAGATAAATATACAAATAGACAAAGGGACAAAAATAAAGAAAGATATATTAATCGATAGACATATATATAGATATATAGAAATATAGAAAGATAAAAGCAAAATAGGTTGATTCATAGGTAGACCAATAGAAAGATTGACATATAGATAGATTGAAAGATATATAGATAGATAGATAAATGGATAAATAGATACATAGATAGACAGATAGATAGAAATATATTCATATATATAAATAGAGAGATAGTGAAATAGATAGATCGATAGATAGATAGATAGATAGATAACATATAGATAGATTGACAGATTTATAGATAGACAAATATACATAAAGAAAATAGACAGATTGACAATGAGATAGATAGATAGATAGATAGATATACAAATTGATAGATAGTCTGATATACTGATAGACATATATATAAATAGATAGATATATATATATATACATAGAAATAAAGATAGAAAGAATGATAGTCAGATAGATAGATTGTCATAAAGACAGATAAACACATAGATATATAGGTACATAGACATCGAGATAGATAGATAGATAGATAGATAGATAGATACACACACACATAGATAGATAGATAGATAGATACACACATAGATAGATAGATACACACATAGATAGATAGATGGATTGATTGATTGATAGAAAAATAGACTAATATACTAAATGGAAGTAAGATAGTTTATAGATAAACAAATTTACTGATAGATAGATAGAAAGATAGATAGTTAGATAGTTTGACAGATATATAGATAAATAGATAGATAGTTAGTTAGATAGTTACATAGATAGATAGACATATAGATAAATAATTTGATAGATAGATTGAAAGAAAGATAGATAAAGTGATTGATAGACAGAATGATAGACAAATTAATAAACAGATTGATATATACACATATAGATAGATAGATAGATAGAAAAATTGACAAATAGACTAAAGGCATTAAGATAGAAAGGTAGATAGTTCGACAAACAGATAGGTAGATAGTTACCAAGATAGATAGATATACATATAGACATTTAGATAAATATACAAATAAAGAGATAGATATATAGATAGATAGGGAAATATATAGGTAGATTAGAGATAGTTAGACAAATAGATAGAAAGACAATAGAATGATATAAAGATATAAAGACAAATATATATATATATATATATATTTATATACAGATAGGAAGATTCTCTAATAGATTGATAGATAGATAGTTTGATAGATAGATACTTAAACAGATAGACAGAAAGAAAGTTAGATAGTTATATAGATAGATAGATGCATAGACATATAGTCATTTAGATAAATAAACAAATAAACAGATAGATATATATCTAGATCGACAAATAGACAGAATGATAGATTGATAGATAGATAGAATGATAGACAGACAAATTCATAGATAGAGAAATAGAAAGTAAGATAGATAGATAAATTGATAAACAGGTAGACTGATTAACAAAAACATAGCTAGTGTGATATACATATAGATAGATAGACAAATAGATAGTTAGATAGATAGATAGATAGATAGTCAAATAGATATTTAGACATGTAGAAACATTGACAGATTGACAAATAGATAGATAGACAGATAGATACATATTCACAAAAATACATAGGATAATACTAAGATTCACATATAGACAAATAAACTTATAGACAAATGAATATATAGACAATTAGAAAAATAGATAAATATATAGATAAATACATAGACAAATAGGAAAATAGATAGATAGATAGATAAATAGACACAGAAAAATAGATAATTTAAAAATTAGATTGATATACAAATCAATATAGACAGATTGATTGATAAATAAATAGATAAATTGATGGATAGTTCGATAGATAGTTATATAGATAGAAAGATAGACAAATAGATAGATTCATAGAAAGATAGTAGATATAATTATAGTTAAATAGATAGAAAGACAAATAGATAGATAGACAAAGAGATAGATTGATAGATACACATATAGACATATATATAGTTTGATAGATTGATAAATCGAAAGATATACAGATAGATTGATAGATAGATAGATAAATAGCTTTATAGATAGATAGATAAATTGATTGATTGATACTTAGATTCAAAGATATATAGATAGACAAATAAATAGATCATTACGTAGACAAATAGAAACATAGATAAACATATAGACAGATAAACAAATAAACATTTAGAAAAATAGGTAGATAGGCCACTAAAAAGATAGATAGAGAGATAGATAGATATATAGATACATAGCTAGTAAAAAAGATAGATAAATATATAGAAAGATTGACCAATAGACTCATAATAATAAAATAGATAGATAGATAGTCAGATAGATAGATATATAGATAGAAAAGAAACAAGAAGATATGTAGATCGGTAGATAGTAAGATAGCTTGATTAGCAAATAGACTGAAAGAAATATATAAATAGATTGATAGATAGATAGACAAATAGAAAAATAGAATCCTTGATTAATAGATATATAGATAAATAGATAGATATAAAAATAAATAGATAAATAGATACATAGATAAACACATAGATAGATTGATTGAAAAATTGATAAATAGATATACAAAAAGATAAATAGACACATAGATATATAGATAGAAGAAAAAATAGATAGATTGATGGATATATATATATATATATATATGGATAGATAGATAAATAGAAAGATTGATAGAGAGAGAAATAAATAGATTCATATAATGATAGAAAGATCGATAGATAGGTAGATAGCCAGATAAAGAGATAGATAGATTGAAAGATTTATAAATAGTCAATGATAGAGATAGACTAATAGACAAATAGATAGAAAAACAAAAAGTGATATTGATATATAGAAAGATAGATAAATAGACACATAGGCAGATAGTTAGATAGATAGATAGATAGACAGATTCACAAATAGATAGACAGATACACAAATAGATAGATAGAAAATAGATACGCACATTGAGAGATGGACAGATAGATAGATATAGATATAGAAAGATAGAATAATTGAAAAATACTTAGATAGATAGATAGTTAAATAGATTGATAGACATATAGATAGATATATAGATAGATATAAATATTTATAGATAAATAGATCTATAAATAGAGAATAAAATAAAAATATGCATAGATAGATATACAAAAACATCGATATATAGATAGCAAGATACACATATAGATTGATAGACACCTAAATAGATAGATAGATAGATATACATATATGCAGATTGACAGATAGATAGTTAGAATGATAGATAGATACATAGATAGATAGGCAGATAGTCATATAGAAAGAAAGAAAGATAAAAAGATAGATAGAATAATAGACATATAGATATATAAAATAAAAGTTAGATAGATAGAAATAGAGATAGTTAGATAGCTAGATATATTGATAGATTGATACGTAGATAGAGAGATATACAAATAGATAGCTAGATAGAATAATAGGAAGACAAATAGAAAGTAAGACAAATAGAAAGATAGATAGACAAATAGATAGATAGATAGATAGATAAATAGGTAGATATATTGATTGACTATTAGATAGAAAGAATTTTAGTTACATAGTTTGACAGATATATAGTTAGATCAATAGTAAGATAAAAACATAGACAGTTATATAGTTACATATATTGATAGGTAGACATATAGACATTTAAATAAAAGCAATGGCTCAAATTGACATCTCTGCATCACCAAGTACTGATTTCATAGAACCAGCTTTTCAAATTGATGACAATGATGTTATAATCGAAGCTGTGGTAGGGTACGAAGACGTCCTTTTAGTCGCATCTTTTGAGATGGATATAAGTGGAGATGTAGATGTTGATACAAATTTAATTGATTATGATGAAGAAATGAGTGATGAAGAGGAGTTTGAAAATGATGTTACTACATCTGAAGAAGAAGACAAACTAGATTTGGATGATTCTGATGAGAATGAGTAAACAGTGAGTTTTATGTTATTTTAACTGTTAATTATTTTTGTCTATTTTCATTGCCTTATGTATTTTTTATAGGTATGGCATGTGGACGAGATAGATGCAGCACATTGCAAGGTCGTATGAGTTATGGTATTGGCAGCACGACCTTAGGTATGCCCGAAACTGGTAGAGGGTCATGGGTGAAAGAGACGCTACAGAAGTCAAAGAAGGTTGTGAATGTACTATAGCAGTAGCATCTGATAACTGATCCACATAATAGTCCTGAGATTTTGATGAATGATCAAAAGATGTAGGAGGGAGAGGAGGGAGAGGATGGAGATGTTGGACAGTCTTCCTCAGAGCACCCTATAGACGAGACTCTCCCTATTACTCATTTTGATCCAACAATTGATAATCCGTAAGATATAAAACATAACAAATAATTTATCAATTTATTAATTTATTAATTTATTTCTTACTTGCCAATTAATTCTTGTTATAGGACAAAGTTAAAGCCGTCTAATTCCATTTCTAGGGTTCTAAAGACAATTTTCATGAAGTCCTTTAAAACTAATGGACAAAATTGGAAGTAACTTACACATAGAGACCAATTGATGATTTGGAGAGAATTTAAGGTAAATATTACTACATAAAAATTTTTACATCTTTTATTTATTCTTTTGTTCACTGATTAAAAATTATTTATTTATAATTGCGGAGAGTTTACAGGTGGACACAGCCAAAGGTGTTGTCAAAAGTGTGTCTACAAATATGCTGATAGTCGGTATAAAGACAACATGTACGAGATCAAAGATAAATGACTGAGGAAGAAAGAAAAAGATTTGAGTGTCCCGGATCATATTTTTGAGGAGTGGTAGAGCAGATGGTAAGATCTAGATTATAGCAAGAGGTGTGCTAAACAGAGCAACAATCAATGATCAAAGTGGGCTGGGTAGGTTAGTGGCATGTTTACACACACTTGTGGATCTCACTCTTTGTGTGAGCATGAATGAGCATTGGTATTATTTCTAATTTATACTTTTTATGTTTATTACTTTGTGAATTGTGTTCAACTATGCCTAAATTTCATTTCTCATAAAGAATTTTTTTAATATAATTAACATATGTATTGTGTGTAATTATAGATATGCAATGAAGGTAAGAAGCCCAGTGCTCCTCACTTATTTAGATACACGCACATGAAGGCTCATGATTATCATACTTTCATTGATCAGAGATCTCGTGTAGCAAATGTAAGTTTAATTAAAAAAATTAATTTTTTTTGTTTGAATATAAATTGAAATACTTTTCGTGCTTTTTATAAGGTGAGATATGAGGAAATGTTAGCTGTTGTGACTCAAGCATATTCCAAGTCTACTTAAGGTTCATGTGATGGTGCAACATATAGTTTTCATTCATTAGCTCCACCAGTTGATGCGAATCAAATTTGGTATGTGGTTGTTGATGGCAAGTAGAAGATGTCCGTCTATGGTGTCATTTCATCGACATTATCATTCTACTCTCATAGATGACCAGACTATGAAGCTGAATTTTTATGACTAGTTTCGAATTTATTCTCAAAGATGGAGGAATTTCAGCACGCAATGCTAAATTCGATACAGTTTCACTTGGCTGATACTGAGCGACACATGATCGACTATGAAGATGATAGGGATGAGTTGCATATGTGTTTTGACTGGCTTACAAAGAAGTTTCAAGGAGGACTACAGTTCAACCCTGATGATCTACCTCAGATTGTTCAGTGTAATGCTCTAGCTACGGCATCTACTCCACCACCTACAATAGCACTTACAGCAACCGCATCAGGACTAGCAGCAGCAGACAGCTCTACCCCAGTACTAGACATCTCACCATGTAGATCAAAAACATCACAAGATAACTATTATGAAATTAGGTTGGATGATTGAGTGTATTACAAACATTTTTTTAATGCCTTAAACATTGATTTTGGATTTTACTTATTTATTTTATCTTGATATTTTTAATATATATATGTAGTATATATAGTTGCTTGCTAGAGTTAATTCAATTTTTATTTTGTTGTTTTATCTGTAAATGTTTCTGCAGAAGCTGAATCAAAACTGGAAGCAAAATGATTGTTTTTTTTGTTTTATGTTCTAGTTTCTTTAGCAACTAAAGAAATACTATAAAAAAAATTGAGACGGTAATTGCCGACTAAATTACGACCAAACTAACTAAAAGTTTTTAATATCAATGGTGGGTAAAAGGTCACCAAATGATCAGTTATTCTTTTGGAGATCAAATACTGACCAATGATTTTAAAAGATTTTGGTCGGTTTTTTGTCGCAATTTTTAGGCTTTTACCGACCAATTCGTGACCATTTACCGACCTAATACTTTTGGTTGGAAAATGGTTGAAATATCATCGGAGATTATATGTCGGTAAATGGTCTGTAAATTGTTGGTAATTATCGACTATTTGGAGACCATTTACCGACCTAATTCTTTTGGTAGAAAAATAGTCGAAATATCATCGGATTTTATTTGTAGGTAAATGCTCTCCAAATGGTCGGTAATTACTTACCAATTGGAGACCATGTTCCTACATTATTTATTCAGTTGGTAAATTATCCGATTATTGTTGATAAATCTTTGTCGGTAGAGGATCGATAAATGGCCGGTAATTTCCTGACTGACTAATTTTTTGTCGATAAAAAATTTACCGACAAGCAAAATTACAACCAAATATTTTGATCAGTAAATTGTTTGGTATTAGGTTTATCGACCAAAAAACACCAAATTTCCAACCAAATAATTAGTCGATAATATGGTGAATTTTAGTAGTGATAGTCTAATAAATAAATAGAGAGATAGAGAAAAAAAAACAAATAGATAGATATATAGAAAAATTGACCATAGATAGATAGATAGATAGAAAGTTACAAATATAGATAGATAGACAAATAGACAAATAGAGAGATAGACTGATATACAAATAAATAGATATACATATAGATAAGTAGACAAAAAAATAAATAAAAACAAAGACAGATAGACAAATTGACAATTAGATAGATAGATAGTTAGATAGAAAGATAAAAGACAGATAGATATATAGATAGGCAGATAGATACATAGAAAGATAAAAACAATAGACACATAGATACATATACACATAGCACATCGTTACATAGTCACATAGATAGATAGATATAATGAGACAGAGAGACAGTCAGATAGATAGACAAATAGATATATTAGTAGAAAGTCATATAAGCATATAAAGAGATATATAGAGATATAGATAAACAAATAGATAGATTGAAAGATAAAAATATAGATATACAGATAGATAGACAGAAAGATAGATAGAAAGAAAAATAGACAGGTAGCAAGATAGACAAAAAGAAAAATAGATAGGTAGCTAGATATACAGATAACAAATATATATATAGGTAGACAAATATATAGATAGACAGATATACAGATAGTTATATAAATTGAGAGATATATAGACAAGTAGAGAGAGAAAAATAAATAGAAAGACAAATAGATAAATAGTCAGATAGATAGATCGACAAATTGACAAATAGCCAGATAGATTGGTAGACAAAATGATAAATTAGCAGATAGAATTATAGGTAGATAGACAGATAGAAAGATATATATATATATATATATATAGACAGACAGATAGACAGATACATAGACATATCAATAGAAATGAAAATTGGTAGATAGTCAGATATACAGATAGACTTCTAGACAAATAGATAGATAGATAAATAGTCGGGTAGAGAAATAGACATAATGTTTGATAAATAGATAGGTTGATAGATAGATAAACATATAGACAAATAGTTAGTTTGTTAGATAGATAGATAAATAAATAGACAGATAGTTAGATAGACAAATATATAGATAGATAGGTATAAATATAGATAGATAGATAGGTACATAGATAGATAGATAGCCTGATAGATAGAAAGACAATTAGATAGTTAAAGATATAGATTGAAATATAGACAGATAGTTAGAAAGGCATATAAATAGATAAATAGTTAGATAGCTAGACAAAAAAATATATAGATATATAAATAGATAAATAGACAAATAGATATATAGATAGATAAATAATTAGATAGAAATATAGATATATTGACAAATATACTGATAGACATATAGACAAATAGTCTGAGAGACTTGAAGATAGATTGATAGTTACATAGATACATAGATACATAGATTTACTTATGGTCTAATAAATTAGATAGATAGATAGATAGATTGCAAGATAGACAATTAAGCATATAGAAAGATAAAGAGTTAGATAGTTATAAATAAAGATAGATAGACATATAATCATTTAGATAAATAGATAAATTGATAAATAAATAGACATTCATAGATAGATAGATAGACATATAGATATATAGATAGATATATTGATATCGAGATAGATAGATAGATAGATATATACACAGTTAGCTAATAGACATATAGATAAATAGATAGATAAATAGACAGATAGATAGATAGATAGATTGATTTATAGTTAGCTAGACAGATATATAGACAGACAGATAGATAGATAGATAGATAGATAGATAGATAAAGACATAGATAGATAGAGTGACAGACAATTAGATAGATAGATAACAATATAGCCATAGAGATAGATAGATAGATATATATACAAATAGATAGATAGATATATATATATAGATAATTAGACAAATAGATAGATAGAAAGATATATAGATATATAGATAGATAGATAGATAGATAGATAGAATGATAGCTAGATAGAATGATAGATAGATAGATAAACAGATAAACAGATAGAAAGGAAGAAAGATAGATAGATAAATAGAAATAGACTTATAGTTAGATAAACAAAAAGAGAGATATACAGATAGGTATATATGCTGATAAATAGATAGATTGATAAATAGACATACAGAAAGATAGACATACATATAGATAGCTAGATAGAAACATGAATAAATAGATAGTAAAATCAAAAGATCTACAGATACTCAGATATAAATATATACTATTTCAAATAAATAGATTGGAAGATATATAGAGAAATAGACAAATAAATAGATAGATATATAGATTGAAAGATAGACAAAAAAACAAAATATATAGATTAGCAGATAGTAAGATCGATGGATATATAGAAAGATAGACATATAGATAGAAATATAGATAGATTGAATGATAGACTAATAGATCAAAAAACAATTAGACATTTAAATAGGTAGATAGATAAAAAGATGGATAGATCAATATATAGATTGATAAATAAAAATTTAGATAGTTAGATAAACTTATAGAAAGATAGATAAATAGAATGAAAACTAGACAAATATAATGATAGATAGATAGAAAAATAGAAAGATAGATAGATAGATAGTTTGTTAGCTAGTTTGTTAGAAATATAGATAAAAGAATAGACAGATTGATAGATAGATAAATAGATAGATAGATTCATAGATTGATTGATTGGAAGACATAGCCAGATAGACAAATTAATAAATTGACAAATAGAGAGATTGGAAAATAAAAAATTTATAGATATATAGATATACATTTAGACATATAGATAAATAGATAGATAGATATATAGAAAGATAGATAGAAAATTAGATAGACAGATAGATAGCACTACGTGTAATACTAAATAGCTAGGGAATATTCCCTAGCAAAACTAGTTTGAGAAAAATCCCTAGCTAAATTAGTGAGGAAAAATTTTCTAGCTAAATTAGCGAGGGAAAAATCCCTCATTATTTTAATTCCAGAATTATTTTCACATTTTTAATTATTTACATAAAATTTAATTACATATTTTTAAATTTTTATATTAAATTTAAAACAAACAAAATCTATAAACAATTAATTTTAATTAAAAAATAAAATCAGTTAATAAAATATTCTAATACAATATATTACATAGCTAAAATAGAAAAATAAAAAAACTTGATTATATTTTATATTTCATCAATGTTTATAATGACTGTGCACAAAGTATAATTTCTCCATAAAATTGATGTTGCTTTCTCTCCCCCAGCTCCTTAAAATCTGCA
Source organism: Sapria himalayana (assembly GCA_029783825.1). Classification (NCBI taxonomy): domain Eukaryota; kingdom Viridiplantae; phylum Streptophyta; class Magnoliopsida; order Malpighiales; family Rafflesiaceae; genus Sapria; species Sapria himalayana. The sequence continues at coordinate 97,645 of JAREIK010003154.1, read as the reverse complement.
TACTGCTCAAGCACCCAAGCACGTCCCTTCATGGCCATCTTCATTACTTCCTTTAGTTCTAGTCTACATTTTCTCTCCACCTCCAACTCCATCCTTTTATCTGCCAATGCCCTTTTTGTATCTAGCTGCTCTTCCAATAGCAATTTATTTAACCTTGCGTCTGTTGAATGTATATATGTATACTTGTGCATGTATTTGTGCCTGTGTGTGTGTGTGTGTGTGTAAACACAAACACACATGTACTTTCATGTAGCTACAAATTCCATCAAAGACAATAGAAGAAAATAATCTAGGCCTTAAAAAATACACATATAGGTCTCTTAGGCATGGTCAGCATCTTCTAGTTCTTTGTCCTCAAGTACTCCATGTAGTTAGAGAAAATTGTTATACCTGCACATGGAGCATAACATACTACATTTACAAACCAATAAAGAACACAACACAATGCTGCTGATAATCAAAGAGACTAGCTTATGCAATATCAACTACCATTTGCTAGAAATTTCACACAACGAGATAATTATGAGCTTATTTTTAAATTACCAAATCAAGAGTTTCCATGATTTCCAGTGAACTACCCATCAACATATTCTTCTGTGTTGTTGAGCTTCACGTATCAGTTCATTGCTAATTATAAGAAAGTTGAAAGTGTCAAACAAATGGGAAATGTTAGTTGGAACAACACCAAGCTGCATGGTATTGATTTTTTGCACACCTGTAGGTTCATATAGAAATCAACGAAGCAAGGAAACCTTAAAAAAACAAAAGAAAATACAATTAGATAAAAAAATGCAATGCATAGGAAAATAACACGATTTAGCTCACCCTTGTATTCTATTTTCCACTTGAGTTTTATAATGACCATCTTCCAGGTCAAGTTGTTAAGAAAAGGCTTGTGATTAACAAAGATGGTCTACAATATTTAGCAATAAAAAAATTAATTGACAGTGCTATCATGCACGTATGCATCAGATATTTCTCTGAATTTACTTAAAAATTCATAAGCATGTATATATGTAATATACTTGCATACAGTAGAATATAGTATAACTATATGTGTCCAAACACAACGTGCACACACACATGCACACACACTATTTTCCTATCTTCTCATATTTCATTATCTTATACATATATTGCTCCTGTAGGTTCAATAGAACAACATATCAATTTATAAAGTAGAAAAGATGACAACCAGCAAAACATAAGTAATTTCACAAACATTGTGCTCATCAATAAGATATTTTATATAGTATATATCTACATTAAATACTACAGTGTATATGTACATATACTGAGTATATATGTACATATATACTACAAAATTTAATGTACATATATACTATAGTATATATACTTATAAACTACATTATTTATGGATGCCTTATAGAAATAGAAAAGTAGGTATAGATATAGACATCGAATAGCAGGTAAAGTATTATTTCATTTTACTTCACAAATAAGGCACAAAACATTAATTTGAAAATGTGAATACTATTTAAATTTTTGAAAATATATTAAAGAACTCTTAGAGGAAAACCTGGAAAACAAGCCATGAGCCAGACTTGTTGCATCAAAATTCACACCCTGCCTTCTTGCAGCTAGAACTATCTTTCGGTCCCAAGGCTTATAAGGGGGCTGCTCTGCCCCTCCACTTCCTGCAGCACCATGGTCCCTTGCAGTTTTCTTAGAACTTTTCTTCTCCTCTTCATGTGCTTGTACCAATTATTTTGAAAGCTTAGCATCATTGTGTTAGTCCATCAACCCTATATAATCTACTTCCATATGGTTTTTCTCTTGGTTCGAAGCAAGCCCCATCACTTCGTTGTATGTGACAATATAACTGCAGAATAGTACATTGTCATACACATTCATGGCTGGAAAATATTCAATATGCACTCCATAAAAATAATATGTACTCCATTAAAACAATACACATTCACAGATATATAAAAACAATAATTATAGACATGAACAAACATGAATCTGAGTTGATAGTCATACAACTTTAATAAATATCTAAAGCATGGCCAACAATGATGTTTAGAAAGAAAGAGAGAGTAAAAAAATAAAATATTTCATAAATAATGAAGATAATAATAGCTCAGCCTTCTTTTGAATCAGCAAATATCGGTAAAGATGGAACCCATCCATAGGAAGGACCATGGTAGTGTCTGAAGGCTTTGAATCAAAATTTATTCGTGTGTCTCATATACATATTGAAGTCAGCACCAGCAGTTTCCATGAATATTCTATGGTATGTGTTTAATGTTTCTTCACCACATGCAAATGATTCAGTACCCATATTTTGGTCAATGTTCATAGTCATTGTACTTTCCCCATGATAAATCCAAAAAAAATAATTTGGTACAAAGTCATATTTAGCCAAATGGTATCTTATAGTGTTTACATCACAAAAAAAGATATTCTGACACTTCCAGTTATTAAATGGACACTTAATTTTTTCTACATCTATCCATCTCAATTGACTACCCACAAAGTTAATGAAAGTTTCAAGCTAACTCAAAAGTTTTTGATTCAAAATTCCATTCATAAACCATTTGTACATCTACTTACGATTTGAACTCAATATGCCCTATTTTATTTACAAAGAATGATGCTCAATCATTATTTTGAATGAAACATATAATTAGTTCAAAATATACTAATAATTAAATACAATTACTTATAGATGATTATTTTAAGATTAAATATTGTGAATATCGAGGCAATGCATTTGTAGAATCTGCATTAATAGATAAAGCATTTTTAGCATGTTTAAGATAAATAGATATCACACTATTACTCGATGAAGGGAGCAAAATAAATGAATAGTCAAGAAAGGAAAGCAAAAAATAAATAAATTGAAGTTTTGAAGGAGTAAGCTTCTCACGTTTTAATGTAGAACAAATAACACAATTTTTATTGTGATTCTACTCAATCTTTGAATATTAAAATAAAAAAGAACGAATAAATTAATTGAATTGAGATCCAATTCCAAGAACTCTTGGTAAATGAATTAATGAATAATCCAGACATGAACAAAAACATATTTGGAATTGAAAACAAAACATACAAAGTATTCAACTAGAAAACATAGATGTGAAGCAAACAACAATTATAGATTCCTAGTCTTACAAATTTAAACTGATTAGATATACAAAAAATTATAGACATTAACATAAACAATATTTTTGGAAAAATACAATCAAAAGATAGTTTCGTAATTAAAACTTACATACACCTCAATTAATACCTAATCAATACAAAGGATGCAAAATTATTAAATTAGTAAAAATTATAGATATAACCATGACTTATATATAGGTGATTAATGATTTTAGTACTTGTAATGATTTACTACGAACATCAAGATTAAAATCAAGTGCATGAGGAGGATCATCGGTCATATATATACTTGTGGTAATAACTTCACTTTACAAGATAACATTCAGACACAAATCTCTACTATATAATTTCAACGAAAAATAAAATATACGATAATAGTTAAGGTAGAAGAAGAATTTTAAAATAACAAATAGCAAAATCAAAACACACCCTTAGCTGTTACAAAGATCTTGTGGATGGTCGAAATAAAAATGTTGAACATTATTTAATTTTAATTGGAGACTATAAAAATTGATAAAATAATATTATTGTTGTATTCTAATGCATTACAATAATTATTTAATAAACATATGATAATATTTTAACAACTCTCATTTATTAGTAATGATATTTGATAATACTTAAAATTCAATTAGAATAACAAAAACAAAGTGTTTGATGCATTCTAAAGATATAGAATTGTTTTCCATATATATTGATGATTTATATTTACTTTTATTTATTACAATTTTTTTTGAAATGTGACACATTTTTTAATATGAATAAATAGTAAAAATTAAAATTCAATTAAGTTATTTTAAAAAATTTTACATCAGCTTTTATGGAAGAATATTATTTGTAATGTTATGAGAAATGCATCCCATATAATATGATGTGTGTCTCTATTAGATTATATGAAATATTTATATCGATAGAAAATTCCAAATATGTAGACATTACATATTTATATGTATATCTAATATAATTGCAGAAATATAATAGAATTGTAGTTATATCACTTGGTCTCTATATACTACATATGTGGGATATATTCAAATATATTAGATTCACAGAGACATTGTAGATAGATATATACCAAATATATCTAATATGTCTAATAGAAAGTATATATCTCTAAACATATAGGGAGATATATTCAAATATAAGGTGTTTGTTTTCTTAGAACTATTTTCTGCACAAAATAGTTACATACGTGTCTATCTATATATCATGAAAAGATAAATAAATATTAAAAGTAAAGAAAAAAATATATAAAAAGTCTTATAAGTGATGGTGTTAGCTTCGAACCAAGAGAAGAACCATATGGTAGCAGAAACTATAGGGTTGATGCACTAACACAATGAATCAAAGCGATCATAATCCTTGGTCCAAGCACATGGAGAGAAAAAAAAATGTTCTAGGAAAGCCACATGGGAGCAAGGTGCTACAGGGATTGGCGGGGTAGGGTTGCCCCATTATCTATTTATTTATCTATCTGTCTATCTGCCTATCTATCTATTTTTCTATCTGACTTTCTGTCTATCTATGTATCTATTTTTTTATCTATCTATCCATCTATCTGTCTATCTATCTGTCTATCTATTTGTTTATATATCTATTTGTCTATCTATCTATCTATTTGTCTATCTATCTATCTATTTGTCTATTTGTATATCTGTGTATCTATGTATCTGTCTTTCTATCTATCTTTTTATTCTTTATATATTTATTTTTCTATCTATATATCTATCTATATATCTATCTATCTATATGCCTATATGCCTATGTGTTTATTTATCTATCCTTTTATCTGGAAATCTTTTTATCTATCTATCTATCTATATGTCTATCTATCTATCTAACTATTTGACTATCTATCTATCTGGCTATTTGGCTATCAGTCAATCTATCTATCAATATGTCAATATGTCAATTTATCTTTATATCTAGCTATCTAATTTTTTATCTATCTATTTGTCTATCAAGCTATTTATCTATCTGTTTATCTATCTATTTATCTATATATCTGACTATCAATTAATCTATCTATCTATATATATGTCTATCTGCCTATCTATCTATCTATCTAAATCTCTATTTGTCTATTTATGAATTAATCTATTTGTCTACTTGCCGACCTATCTACACGTCTATCTATATATCTATCTGTCTTTATGTCTATCTGCCTATCTATCAATCTACCTATATATTTATCTATCTATCTGTCAATCTATCTATCTATTTATCTATTTGTATGTTTATCTATCTATCTTTCTTTTGTTCTTTCTATCTGTCTATATGTCTATATGTCTACCTATCTATCTATCTGTTTATCTATCTATCTCTCTATCTCTTTATCTATCTATCTATCTGTTTATCTATCTATCTGACTATATGTTTATTTGTCTATTTGGCTATCTGCATATCATTTTATTTATCTATCTATCTACACGACAAGAAAAGCCCAAATAGCCAAATAAATTTTTTAGCTATTTGGGCTTATTATGTCTTTAAAATAAAATAATGATGGATTAACGACAGAAATATTCCCTAGCTTAAGTGTTCATTACAAAATATTAACGACAACAAAATTTTCCTAGCAAATTTTTTAACTTGAAAATTCCCTATCTAATTATATTTTTTCTCTTGCTAATTTTAATCATAAGTAAGAATAGTAATTAATAATTTTTGACTGAATATGTACAAAAAATTCCCTAGCTAAATTAGCAAGGGAAAAATTCCCAGCTATTTATTATTTCAATGCTATTTTCACAATTTTATTTTTTACAAAAAATTTGATTACATATTTTTAAATTTTTATATTAAATTGAATAAAAACATTTACTATAAACCATTATTTATAATTTACAAAAAGTATTAGTTAATAAATTTTTCTAATACAATAGCTACATAGTTAAAACTAAAACATTACATAGGTATATATTCATTTAAAACTAAATCATCATTCTCATCATTAGATGATGCATTTGTGCTAGCCTCTCCTCCTTGGGAACTCTATTAGAATTCTGCGTGCTATCTGTCTTTTCAAGAGCACTTACTGTGACTCCATATAAGGCATCTACTTTTGTATTGCATTTGGTACTGCTCATAAAAAGTATTTTGAACTTCCTCAACAACATAATCATCAACACTAAAATCACAAATCAAAGCTACAATAATATTAACTAATAAAAGGCACACTCTAAACACAAAACAAAACCAAGCATACATGAAGGAAAATATTACTTAATTTTTAGATGTGCTGGTTGACTAGATCTAGCAGCTAAAGCATCTACAACAAGTTTATCTCCCAATTTCAAGCATTTTATCAATACCTTTTCATTTATTATAGGGGCTGCATATACTAAACAATACTTATAATCGAGCATTTTCCAGTCCTTTATTGATGCTTCGTCTACAAATGCAAATAGAGGCTTAGATTTTTTACCGATAAGATGATGAAATATAGTTATGAAAAATAAAAAGATAAAACCAATCAACAAAATAACAAGTCAGAAAAAAAATGAACCAATATACTTATCAAAAAAATATTTCAAAATGGTACAAACATATCAAAATAAACTATAATAAATATTGGAACATTAAAGATTTATGTAAAAAAAATATATTTTTATTAGAGCTAGATTTAGCTATTACACACATGATTGTCAATCAAATAAACCTAATATGAATAATTTGTTATCTGTAAAAAAACAACTAGCTAAAAATCACAAAAAATAGCATGTACTTAGTTATCTTATTTGGCACAAAGTAGCCCATCGATTCAATTTTATTAGTGACTCTTACCATGAGCTTTAGACTTAGTTTTAGGTTGCATTAGGACACTTCCTAATTAAATCCTTAGCAATAGCCAATAGCCAGCGAGCATTTTTCACATCCAAATATACAAACTACTCTCCACAAATACCAACACTCATTTTGTGATTAACATCCAAATCCACATGCTGTCTGAGTGGCAAAATACATGGATATCAAGCCTGCATACCTAGTGTGCAACATCAACATCCACACAATGTGAATGCATTATATCACACATGCATGAAGTATGTATATGAATCATTGTATATAATCAATCCAAGCATACCATAGTGATTGATGATTTTGGCACTTGTAATGATTTACCACGAACATCCATATTAATACTTTGTGCATGAGAAGGATCTTCACCCATTTTATAATTGTGGTAACAACTTGACTTTACATGATGTCATATAGACACAAATATCTACTATACAATTTAAATAGAAAATGCAATATATGGTAACTTAATTTTATTACTAGAACTATTAAGCCAAGTCTTATGAGAGAATATAAAATAGCTAGGCAAAAGATGAATTTGGAAAAATAAACACCATAATCAAAGCACACACTTTTGCATTAAGATAAACAATGAAGAGTAAGGGTAGAAAGTGTATCTCAATCAATAAAAATCTCATGGCTGAAGGAAATCTCTCTTACTCGACTATTAGGTTATGATTTATCCATGTCGGAAAGAGAAGCGGAGGTGCTTGATGCTAGTCATGGTTGTCTTGCTCTAGACAACTAGATAGTGTTTTTGTAGTTTTAAATTCTCAAATTGTTTAATTTTTGATTATCAAAACATTAATTAAACAATAAATATATAAAAAACATAAAGACTAAACTTTTTTTAAATTATCAAATTATTTACAACTAGTTCATGTGAGTGTAGCAAGGCACACATGAAAAAAAACACCTTAGGGTTTTTAATTATTAAATTAATTAACCAATAAATATATAAACAACTTCAAAAATAGATGTTTGGCCTTCAACAACAAGAACAAAATCAAATGGCTATAAAATTTGCAAACTTCATATAGCAAGGCACACATGAAAAAATTATTGGTCTTCAAGACTCTTAAAAGTTATAAACACTCTTTATGTTTATATATATATATCATTTATCATCTACTTCTAAATTTGTTAAATCACATTATAATTACTCATCTCAAATATATATAAATATATCAATAAGTATAGAAGATCGTGGAAAAAATTAAATAGTTGATAAAATTGGTAGAACCAGCAAAATCATGGAGCTTCTGATGATAGTTTTGGAAGATAACTTTGATTGTTTGATATTCTGCAAATGAAGACATCATAATTTAAAAAATAAGATTGTGTTTAACAAGAACATTTTGAAAGTTGTAAAAAAGTATTTTAGAGGATAGGAACATGAAGATCAGGGTTCACTTCAGAAGACCTTCCATTATCAAAATGGTCAAGATCAAGAACTCAATGGCATTAGGAAGATCAAAGAACTCATCAGAGACATCATTAAGAGAGACTAAGTTGGTGAATTCTAGAGTTGATTTTTCTACCTCACCATCATCACCAGTTCTAGGATCTTCAACTTTCATAGCATTAATTTTAATTTCAGGCAAGAAGACATTTTTTTTGCATATTTCCAGATGCAAATTCAGAATGATAGTTCCTTGCATTTGCCCGAAACAACTCTCTCAATGTTGAAAATGGCAGTATTTAATCAAAAAAGCAATGTGTGAGTGTAGAGAAATGAGCCATTT
>JAREIK010003154.1:0-84473 GCA_029783825.1 Sapria himalayana | reverse complement strand
AAGCTATAGTTAGACAGAATGATAGACAGATAGATCGATCGATCGATAGATAGTAGACAGAACACAGATAGATAGATACACAGATAGATGGAAATATAGATAGATATATAGATTGATTGATAAATAGATAAATAGATAGATAAATAGTTAGACAGAAAGAAAGATAAATAGATAGATAGATAGATAGACAGATAGATAGAAATATAAGATCGATAGATAGACAAATAGAGAAATAGAAATATAGATAGATAAATAGATAGTCAGATTTATAGCAAAATAATAGACATAAAACAAACATATATATACACTGATACATAGACAAATATATAGATTGATAGATAGATTGATAGATAGACATATAAATAAAGACATATAAATAGAGACATATATGACATATAGATATGAAAATTGATAAAGTAGATAGATAGACAAATATAAATATGGCTAGATAGATAGATAAATGGATAGATAGACATACAAACAGATAGATAGATAGATATTGAGAAATATAGACATTTATATAGATGGTTGGATAGTTAAATAGATAGATAAATAGATAGACAAGCAATAGCTAGATAGATAAATAGATAGATAGATAGATAGATAGACAGATAGATAGATAGACTGAAATACTAACAACTAGATAACATATAGAAAAATAGAAAAACATATAGATAGATAGATAGATAAATAGATCAATTGATTAATAGAAATAAATATAGATAGATCGATAGATAGATAAATGGAAAAATAGATACACAGATTGATATAGATAGATAGATAAATTGATAATCAAATTTATAAAAATATAGATAGACATATAATAAATAGATATATACACTGATACAAAGACAAATATGTAGATTGATAGATGAACATATAAATAGAGACATATATTGATATATATATGAAAATTGATAAAGATATAGATAGACAATAGATATGGCTAGATAGATAGATAGATAGACAAATAGAAAACCAAATAGATAGAATGACAGATAAATAGATAGATATTAAGAAATATAGACATATATATAGATAGATGGATAGTTAAATAGTTAGATAAATAAATAGACAAGCAATAGGTAGATAGATAAATAGATAGAAAGATAGACAGATAGACAGATATATAGATAGATAGAAATACTAATAGCTAGATATACATATAGAAAAATAGTTAACCAGATACATAGATAGATAGATAGAAAGTTAGATAGATAGATAGATAGAAAAATAGTTCGATTGATTGAATGAAATAAATATAGATAGATCGATAGATAGATAAATGGACAAATAGATACATAGATTGATATATAGATTGATACCTAGATAGATAAATAGATAAATAGATTGTCAGATTTATAAAAATATAGATAGAGATATAAACAAACAGGTATATACACTGATACATAGACAAATATATAGATTGATAAATAGACATATAAATAGAGACATATATTGACATATAGATATGAAAATTGATAAAGAGATAGATAGACAAATAGATATATGGCTAGATAGATAGATGGACAAATAGATAAACATATAGACAGACAGACAGATAGATAGATATTATGAAATATAGACATATATATAGATAGATGGATAGTTAAATAGATAGGTAAATAGATAGACAAGCAAATAGGTATATAGATAAATAGATAGATAGATATATATATAGATAGAAATACTAACAGCAAGATATACATATAGAAAAATAGATAAATAGATAGATAGATATATAGATAGATAGAAAGATAGATAGATAAAAAAATAGATCGATTGATTGATAGAAATAAATATAGATAAATCGATAGATAGATAAATGGACAAATAGATACACATATTGATATATAGATTGATAGATAGACAAATAGATAGATAGATAGATAAATAGTAAAACTAATAGAAAGATTCATAGATACATAGATATACAGATAGAAAGAAAGAAAGATAAATAGACAGATAGATAGACATATAGATAGGCTGATAGATATAAAAATAGTTATATATAAATAGATATAGATAGATAGATAGAAAGATTGATAGATATATAGTTAGATAAACAAATAGATATATAGAAAGAAATATAAATAGATATACAATAGTTAGATATATTGATAGATTATAGATATATAGATAGATAGATAGATAGATAAGGAGATAGATATATAGATAGAAACATAAATAAAAATATAGATAGGCAAATAAATTGGAGTATAAAGACAAATATATAGATAGATAGATATAAATATAAATATAAATATATATATATATATATAGATGGACACATAGATTGTCCTATAGTTAGACAGAAATGTTAACAGATAGATAGATAGATAGATACATAGTTTGATAGACAAATAGATAGATAGATAGACATTTTGATATAAAGAAAAATAGATAGACATATAGATATAAAAATTGATACCTAGATAAACATGCAAAAACATACATACATACATACATATATATATATATATATTATATATATATATTGATATATATATTGATACACAGATAGATTGATAGATAAATAGAATGAATGATAGAAATATTTATCGATAGATTAAAATATAAATTGATATATAGATTAATAGACTGGTTGATAAATAGATAGATATATAGATTGCTAGAGAGATAGTTAGATAGATAGATATAAAAATATAAATATAGATAGACATTTAGTTTTATAAATAGATCAATAGATAGATAGATAGTAAGATAGTTTGATTGATTAATAGATTGAATGATATATAGATAGATACTTAGATAGATATATAGATAGATAAATAAATAGATAAATAGATAGATAAATATATAGATATAATCACAAATAGTTAGATACATAGACATATAGATAGACATAAAGAGTGACATATAGATATACAGATAAACAAATAAATAGACAGACAAATATACAGAGACAAAGAATGATATATAGATTGATATATTGATAGATTGATTGGTTGATAGAAAGAAAGAAAGAAAGATTGATAGATATATAGACAGTTGGATAAACAGATTGATAGATTTATAGAAAAATTAAAAGATATATAGATAGATAGATTGATATAAAGATAGTTAGATAAATACATAAATATATAGATAAATAGATAGATAGATAGAAAGACAAATAGAAAGACAAATAGAAAGTCACATAGAAAGATAGATTGTTATACATATATATAGACACATAGATAGTAAGTTTGATAGAAATATTGATAGACAAATTAAAAGAAAAATTTAAATATAGGTTAATAGGCAAATTTATAGATAAATAGATTGATTAATTGATAGAAAGATAGATAGATAGATAGATAGATAGATATGAAAATACATAGTTAGATAAATAGATAGATATATAAATAGATAAATAGATAGATAGATTGACAGATTGATAGATAGATAGATTTATAGACAAATATATACATAGATAGATAGACATATAGATAGATAAACAAATAGACAGTCAATAAGATAGATAGATAGATATACAAATAGACAAATTGATAGACTATAAGATAGATAGTTAGCTAGATAGATAGACAGACATAGTTTTATAGACAGATTGATTGATTGATTGATTGATAGAATGATAGATAGAGAGATATACTTATTTATAGAAATATTGATAGTCAATTTGATATACTTTTAGATAGATAGATTGATAGAAAGAAAGAAAGATAAATAGATAGATAGATAATTAATCAAATAGATAAAAAGATATATATACAAATTTATATAATGAAAGTTAGATAGAAGATAGATAGACAGATAAAACATAGGTAGAATGACATAAGATTGACAGATAGATTGACAGATTGAGAGACCGATAGATAGACAAATAGATGGATAGTAATATAGATAGATAGATCGATAGATATAAAGAAAGAAAGAAAGATATATATATATATATATATTTTTATATAGATAGAAAGATAGATAGATTGACAGATAGATAGAGAGATATATAGATAAAGAGATATTATAATAAATAGATAGATAGAGATACCAATAAATATACTGATAGATAGAAAGATACAAAAGACAAATAAATTGATATATATATATATATATATATATATATATATATATATATATATATATAGATGGATCAATATATAGATACACAATTAGATATACAAAATAATAAATAGATCAACAAATAGATAGATAGATAGATAGATAGGTATATAGACAGATAGATATATAGATAGATAGATAGATATATAGTCACATAGATTAACAAATAAATAGTCAAATAGATATATAGATAGATAGACAGGCAGACAGATAGAAAGATAGATAGAGAGATAGATAGATAGATAGATAGATAGATAGATATACAAATTGATAGTTATGCATATAGATAGATAAATAGATAGATTGACATATAAATTTTGAAAGATAGAAAGACAAATACATAGAGTTATAAATGGATAGATTGATAGATAAATTCATATACAGATAGATAGATTGAAATATAGATAGAAAGATTGATAGAAAGATTGATAGATAGATTAACAGACATATTGATAGATAAATTGAAAGACATATAGTTTGTTTTATTTATAAACAGATAGACAAATAGATAGATAAATTGATTTATAGATAGATAGATTGATTGATTATTAGACAGATAGATAGTTGGATAGATAGATAGAAGATAAACAAATAATAGACATATATATATATACATATTGATATAACAATAGATAGACACATACATTGATAGATAGATAGCAAGTAGATAGACTGTTAGATAGACAAATCGATAGACAGATATATAGATATATAAATCGATAATAGATAGATAGACAGATAAATAAATAGAAAGATAGATAGATCGATAAAAATATAGATATATAACTAGATAGAAAGAGAGATAGATAGAAAAGTAGATAGATAGATAGACAGTCAGACAAATAGATAGATAATTTGTTAGATAGACAGATAGATATTTAGAATGATAAAAAGATAGATATACATAGAGATAGAAAATAGATAGATAGTTAATGAGATTTATAGAAATTTTATTAGATAAATTGTTAGGTAGATTGATTGATATATTGTTAGAAAAATAGATAGATAGAGAAAAAGATAGACAGATAGATAAATAGATAGACAGATAGATAGATAGATAGATATATAGATAAATAGGTAGATTGATAGAAAGAAATACAATTATATAAATAGATACATAAATAATAAATAGATAGACAAAAACATAGCCAGGTAGCAAGACAAATAGATACATAGATAAAAAGAAAATACATACATATATAAATAGACAATTTAATAGTTAGATTGATACTCAAATAGATAGATAGATAGATATATAGAATTATTGATAGAAATATTGATAGACAGGTTAAAATACAGATTCATATACAAATTAATAGACATATATAATTATAGAAAGATAAATCGATCGATTGAAATAAAGAAAGAGAGAATGATTGATAGATAAATATAATGATAGAAAGATAGATAGACATACAGATTGATTGATTGATTGACAGATAGATACATTGACATCTAGATAGATAGATAGATATACACATATATAGATAGATAAATCGATTGATTAATATATAGATTGATACATTGATAGATAAACATATTGATAGATATATTAATAGATAAACAAATAGATAGATAGACATATAGATAGATAGATAGATTGATTGATATAGAAATAGACATTAATAGACAAATATTAACACTAACAAATATATATACTAATAGACAAATAAATAGATAGACAAAAAGACAAATAGAATTAAAGAAAGAAAGATTGATAGATAGATTAATTATTTTATAAAAAGAAAGATTGATAGATTGATAAATTAATAGATAGATACATAGAAAGATGTATAAAAAGTTTGATATAGTTAGATTGAAAGATAGATTAATAAACAAATTGACAGATATATTGATAGACAAATTGATATAAAATAGATAGATAAATAAATAGATACATAGATAGAGAAATAGATAGATAGATAGGTAGATTGATAGATAGACAGATATATAATATATAGACAAACAGACTGATAGATAGATATATATATATATATATATAGATTTAAAGACAGAAAGATAGTCATATTATTTGAAAGATATGTAGAAATATTGCTAGACAGATTAAAAAACATATTGATATACAGATTGATAGGCATATTGAATGATTGATTGAGTGAATAAAGAAAGAAATAAAGAAATATACATAAATAAATATAAATATAGATATAGAGATAGATAGCTAGATAGCTAGATAAAGAGATAGATTTAAATATAGATAGATTGATTGATTGGTAGATATATAGATAGACTTATAGAAAAATAGATACATAGACAAAAAGGCAGATAGATAGATAGATAGATAGATAGATAAATTAATTGATAGACAAATAGATAGATAGACATATAGATCTAGAGATATATATTAGAGAAATATAGACAAATAGATAAATAGATAGATAGATAAACAAATTGGCAGAAAGATAGACTAATAAGAAGATTGATTGATAGATATACAGAGAGACAAATTGATAGGCAAACAGATTTACAAAAAGAAAGAAAGAAAGTTAAATAGAGAGATAGATATATAGACAGAAAGATTGAGTTATTGATAGTAAGAATGATAGATAGATAAAAAAGATTGATATACAAATGAATAGATAGATTGATCGATAAATTGATATTCAAATAGATTCATTGATTGATAGACAGTTTTATCGACTTATAGATAAATAGATTAATAGAAAGAAAGATAGATTGATTGATAGATAGATTGATAGACATATATATTGATAGAGAAATACACAAATAGATAAATAGAAAGATTAATAGATAGATAGATAGGCAAAATAGAAAGATAGATAGATATGCAGAATAGAAAGATAAATAGATATACATATAGATAGACTGAAAGATATACAAATAGATATATAGAAATGTTGGTTGATAGATAATACTCAAAATATATATATATATATATATATATATATATATATATATATATATATAGAAAGATAGACAAATAGATAGATTGATTGATATATAGATATATAGATGGATAGATATATTGACATATAGATAGGCAATTAGATAGATAGATTGATAGATAGATAAAAAGATAGGTAGATATATAGATAGATAGATATGTAGATAGAGAGATAGATAGACAGATAGATATATATATATGTGTGTGTGTATGTGTGTGTGTGTGTGTGTACATATATATAGATAAATAAATATAGATAAAAAAAGATAGATAGATATATAGAAAGCATATAGATTGATATAAAAATATATAGATAGATAGATAGACTAATATATAGGTAGTTAGAAAGAAAAATATATAGAAATATAAATAGATAGATTGATATTTTGATTGATAAACAAAAAGATATACAGATAGATATAAAGATTGATAGAAAGATTTATAGAAAGATTGAAAGATAGATTTATAGAAATATTGATAGGGTGATTGAAAGAGAGATAGATTGTTTGACTGATTAACAGAAAGATAGATAGATAGATTGATTGAGATATTATTAGAAAGATAGATTAATGGATAGACAGAGAGATAGATAGTCAAATAGATAAACATATATATAGAGAGATATATAAAAAATAGACAGATAGATAGACAAATAAAAAGAAAGATAGATAGATATATTGATAGATAGATATATTGATAAATAGATAAATAGAAATTGAAATAGATAGATAGACATATTAATATACATATAGTTAGATAGATAAAAAAAATAGATAGTTATATTCATAGAAAGATTGAAATATAGATAGATAGTTAGATAAATAGATAGGTAATTAAATAGATAGACATATAGATATATATATATATATAGATAGGTAGCTAGAAAGATAATAGATAATTAGATATATAGATATATATATATATATATATATATATATATTATATATATATATATATATATATAGACATATAGATAAACAGATAGTTAGATAAATAGATATAAAGATAGATAAAAAAGATAGATATATAGATAGATAGATATATATATATATATATATAGATATATAGATAAATAAATAAATAGACAAATATATTGGTAGATTGAAATAAAAATACATAGAAATATAAATAGATAGATTTATAAATAAATAGATAGACAAATAGGTAGAAAGATTGATAGGAAATATTGATATATAGATAGAAAGATTGATTGATAGACATAATGATAAACTAATTGAAATCAGATAATTTATTTGATTGATAGACAAATAGATAGATAGATTGACTGATAGATTGATAGAAAGAAAGATTGATAAACAAATTGACATACAAATTAATAGATAGATAAATATAAAGATTAATAGAAAGATATATAAACTGGTAGATAGATAGATAGATAGACAAATAAATAGTTAGAGATATAGATATAAATTAGATTATTAGACAAATAGATAGAAGATTATTAGTTAGATATATTGAGAAATAGATAGATAGATAGATACACACACACACACACACACACACACACACACACTTATATATATATAAACAATAGATAGAATGATTTATAGACAAATAGATTGAGAAATATAAAGACATATTGATAGACAAATATATAGATAAATTGATAGATTTATATACATATAAATAGAAAGATTCATAGACTGACTGAAATAAATAATGACAAACAAATAGATAGATTGATAATTATATAGATTGATAGACAGATTTATAGAAAAATATATTGATTGATTGAAACATAGATAAAAAGATCGATAAATTGATAAACAGATAAATGAAATAAATAGATCAGGAGATTATTAGTTAGATAGATCGAAAGATAGATAGATAATAAAGAGACACATATATAGAATAATAGATTGTTTGATAGATAGAAAGATTGGTTGATACACAAATAAATAGATAAATAGATAGATAGATAGACAAATTGATATATTGATAGATAGATAAAAATATCGATAGATATATAGATAGATAGAAAGATAAATAAATAGACAGATAGATAGATAGAAAAATAGATAAATAGAAAGATAGCTAGATAGATAGATATATAGTTATATTGATAGATAGATAAATAGATAGTTAGAAAGATACATAGACAGATATATAGACATATAGATAGATAGATAGACATATAAATAGACAAATAGATAGATAAATAAATAAATAGATAGATAGTTAGATAGATATAGATAGATAAATAGACAAATTGATATATAGATAGATAGATAGATAGAAATATAGTTAGATACATAGATAGATAGACAAATAGACAAATATATAGATAGATATATAGTTATAGAAAAAATTAGATAAATAGATAAATAGTAAGATATATAGATAGACAGACTGATAGACATATAGAAATATTGACAGATAGATAGACAGAAAGATAGATAGATGATAGACATTACATAGATAGATAGATAGATATACAGAAAGATATATAGATAGATAGATAAATAGATTGATTGATTGATAGGAAGATGGATTGACAAATATATAGATAAGTAGATATAAAGTTTGATTGATTGATTGATTGTTATATTGATAGATAGATTGATAGACAGAATGATAGATAAATAGATAGACAATTGATAGATAAAATGGTATATATATAGATAGATAGACATGATAGATTTATATATATATATATATATAGAAAGATAGATAGATAGATAGATAGATAGACAGATAGATAGACAGATAGATAGACAAATAGATAAATAGATAGATAGATTTAAAGATAGATAGATAGACAATAGATTGACAGATAGAAAGTCCAATAGATAGACAGATAGAAATCCAATAGATAGATAGATAAATAAACAAATAGATAGCGAGATAGAGAGATAAAAATAAATATAGATAGATAGACATCAAGATAGACAGAAGGATTAATAAATAAATAGAAATATAGATAAATAGATATATTGAAAAATAGATATATAGATAGATTGATAGATTGATAGAAAGATAGACAGATAGAGAGATATATAGATAGATAGACACATAAATAAATAGATAGATAGATAGATAGACTAATAGATAGTTAGAAAGTTTGACAAATAGAAAGAAAGATAGATAGACATATAGATAGACAGATAGATAGACAAATAGATATAGAGATAGATAGACAGATAGACAAATATCTAGATAGATTGATTGAAAGATTGATAGACAAATAGATCGATAGATAGATACGCAAATATATAGACAAAGAGAAATACAAATACATTGAATGATTGATTGATATATATATATATATAGACATATATATAGACAAATTGATAGAATGATTGATAGATAAATTGATAGAATGATTGATAGATAGATTGATATACAGATTGATAGAGAGATTGATAGATAAATTAATTGAAGATTGATTGATTGATTGATAGACATATAGATAGATTTACAGATAATAGATAGATATAAAGACAGATAGATAGATACATATATCGACATATTATTAGATAGATAGATAGATGGATGGATAGATACACAGATAGATAGACATATAGATAGATAAATAGTTATACATATAGTTAAACAGATAGATAGACATATATATATAGACATATATATAGACAAATAGGTTTAAAGATAGGTAGATATATAGATAGATAGATAGATAAACAGATAAATAGACAAGTAGATAGACAAATAAATAGACATATATTGAAATATATAGATAGATAGACAAATAGTTAGACAGATATATAGACAAATAGATATATTGATAAAAAAAAATACATACATATAAAAATAGATAGATTGATACTCAAATAGAAAGATATATATATATATAGAATGATTGAATGAAATATTGATAGATAGATTAATATATACATTTATATATAGATTAATAGACATATTTATAAAAAGATAGATAGATAGATTAAAATAAAGAAAGATAGATAGATAGTTAAATATATTGATAGAAACATAGATAGACAAATAGATAGAAACATTGACATCTAGATAAATATATAGATATACAGATAGAAACACTAACATAAAGATATACCAATAAACAAATAAATAAATTGATAGACAAATAGAAAGAAATAAAGATTGATAGATAGGTAAATTTATTAATAGAATGAAAGATATATAGATTGATAGATAGGTAGATCGACAGATGGATAGTCAGATTGATAGTTAGATTGATAGATATATTAATAGACAAATTGACAGACATATATATATATATATATATATATATTGATATAAAGATAGATATATAAATATATACATATATAGAGAGATAGTTTAACAGATAAATCGATAGATTGATGATACATAGATAGATAGATATATATATATACAAATAGAAAGATAGAAAGATAGTTATATAGTTTGATAGATAGATAGAAATATTGTTAGAAATATTTATAGGCAGATTAAAAAACATATTGATATACAGATAGATAGATTGATTGATTGAAAGAAAGATAAAAAGAAAGAAAGAAAGATAGATAAATAGATATAACTATAGATGGAGAGAGAGAGAGAGAGAGATAGATAAATAGAGAAGTAGATTTATAGATAAATAGATAGATTGATTGATTGATATATAAATAAATATATAGAAAGATAGATATATTGATAGACAAAAAGAAAGAAAGATAGACTGACACAACAAGAAAAATCTCATATAGGCATATAGCTAGGGTTAGTTCCGTATCTAAATGTGTATTTTCCGTTGCTAAATAGGATATAACGATGGATTCCCGATGGATCGGTTCCCTATCTAAACTGCTTCTTACTAAAATTTAGCGATGGAAAGTGTTCATAGTTAAATAGTTAGTGACGCAAAAAACTTTTGCTAAAAAATAGAAACTCCCTTGATAAATTAGTAAGATAAATGAGATTTTCCGTTGCTAAATAAAAATAACGATGGATGATTCAATAGCTAAAGTGTTAGTCTATAAATTTTAGTGATGGATATAGTCCCTACCTAAATAAATTTAGCAAAAAAATCCGTCGCTAATTTTAATATTTATTTATAGACAGGTATATATAATAGGTATATAAATAGATAGATTGATATTTAGCAATCCAATGATAGTAAATTATTTAGCTAGGGAAAATCTATCTATTAATCTCTAGAATATATTCGCTAAATTGCACACATATATACTCTGAACAGATTTTCCGTTCCCAGGACAACTCTTACACCCATATGTACAGAGGCATTTGATAATATGTGTCTATCTGATTGATAGATTTATCTGATATACATCTATTTATATATACTTTTGAATGATTTATTCTCTATTTATCTATATATTTGGTTGGGATATATGGTTGGTATTTGGTCGTGAAAAGGTCAGTAATTAATGAACTATATATTCGGTCACTAATTTTGTCAGTAATTTGGTCGGTAATTAAGACCTTATAAATATATTGGATAAACACTATACCCACCATTTTTAATGGTTATATATTTTTGGTCGTTAAATGGTTCGTAATCTTTTGGAAATGTTTTTCACTAATTCCTTCCTAATTTTCAGACCATATTTTTGACTAATTATATTTGGTCGATAATAAATGGTCGGTAGTTAGTCGGAAATTTGGTCGGAAATATTTTTATCGGATACGTCACTTTGGATCTCTAAATAGGTCATGAATTGGTTAGTCATTACTGACCTATATATATGGTCGATAATTGATCGTTAATTGGTCGGTAAGTACGAAGTTATAAATAATTTGAAAAATACTATACCAACCAATTATAATGAAAGATCGTTAAAAAGTGGGTAATATATTTAATAACCACTCTACAAACTGATTCCTGACCAAAAATATTTAGTCGGAAATTATGGTTGGTCATTGGTCTGAAATTTGGTCGGAAATTTGGTTGGAACATTTATTTTTTTTCGATACCATTTTTTGGTCGCTAACTGGTCGTGTTTTGGACAACAATTACTGACCAAATTTTTTGGTTGGTATTTTTGTCGGTATTATCATAATTTTTAATAGTGATCTATTTATTTTTCATTCTATAATTCTATCCATATATCAATATTTTTATTTTTCTATCTATGTACTTGCATAGTTATTTATCAGTTTATCAGTCTATTTGTCTATATATCTATCTATCTAATTATCAATACAAGAAAAATCCCATATATCTAGGGGCACGTACCTAGCTAAATGAGCATTTTTTATTTTTAGTAGTGGTCGGAAAATTTTTAGTTGTGACGGATTACCGATGGATCGGTTCCCTTTCTAAAGTATTTCTTGCTAAATTTTAGCGACGCAAAGTGTCCCTAGCTAAAAACATAGCGATGAAAAAATCAATTGCTAAAAAGACAAATTCCCTAGCTAAAAACATAGCGATGAAAAAACCAATTGCTAAAAAGACAAATTCCCTAGCTAAATTAGCAAGACAATTGAGATTTTCCGTCGCTAAACAAAAATAACAACGAATGATTCCCTAGCTAAAATGCTGGTCTTTAAATTTTAGTGAAGGATATATTCCCTAACCAAATAAATTTAGCTACGAAAAATCCATTGATACTTTTAATATTTCCCTAGCTAAATAAGTTAGGGAAAATTCTTTAGATAAATTAGCAAGGGATTTTTCCCTTGCTAATTTAGCAAGATATTTTTCCTTAAATATTTTAATTTCAAAATTAATTTCAGAATATAAATTATTTTAAAATTTTTAATTAAATAATTTAATATTTTTATATCAAATTGAATAAAAATTGAAACTATAAATATTTTATAATAAACAAAAAATTAATCATTTAATATCTTATTTTAATTCAATATTTTATAGAACTGAAACAAAAATATAACAAAATTTTATTTCATCTTATTCATCAATATATCTACCGACAGTGCATAAAGTATAATATATTCATTCATTGATGTTGCTTTCTCTCCCTTTGCTCCCCCGATCATCATTTTTCTACTATGACAAAGATGTCCGAGTTGCGGCACGTAATATCTAGTGAAAAATCTAATCACTTATAGAAGCTTTGTATGAGGAACAATGTGATATCATATCGGTAAGAAATTTAAACCACCCTGTCAAATTTAAAAAAAAGTTATGTTTTGATACATATATAATCCTATAGTATATATGTAAATATATACTAGCATTCCACTCGTACATATATTACTACAGTATATGTACATAAAAATAGTAGTATTATGTGTACATATAAACTGAGTATAAATATACTAAGTATATACGTACATAAAATACCGTAGTATTTTATGTACGTATATATTGACTTTATTCGTATGTATATACTCATTTGGTGTTGTTGCTGCTGCTCTTGCTACTGCTCCTGCCACTGCTGCCATTGTCGCTGTCGTTACCAAACCACTACTATTATCGCCGTTGCCAACGCCACGGCTACTACCACCGCTAGCCGCTGCCACCACCGACTGCTGCGGCCGTCACCACCACCACTGTCGTTGCTGCCGCTACATGTTGTAGCTGCCGGTGCCACTACTGTCGTTGCCGCTACTACTGCAACTGTCACTTCCACTACTGCCGCCGCTGCTACCGCCGCCGCCATTGCCATTGCCACCTCTACCATTACTGCCACAACTTTAGGTGATGCTGCTGTTTCTGGTGCTGCTGCTGCTTCCTGTGCTGCCGCTGCTCCCGTTATAGCCTTTGCTACCACCGTAGCCGCCACTACTTCCGGTGCAGCCGCTGCTGCTACCTCCGATTCCGCCGCTCCTACCAATACATCTTAAACTAAAATTTAATTAAATAATTTAATATTTTTATATTAAATTTAATAAAAACAGAAACTATAAATGAAGATTTTAAATTAAACAAAAAAAAATCATTTAATAACTTATTATAATACAATATTTTAAATAACTAAAAAAAATAACAAAATTTTATTACATCTTATTAATCAATGTATCTACCGACTGTGTATAAAATATAATCTATCAATGCATTAACATTGCTCTCTCTCTCCCTACTCCTCCAATCACCAACTTTCTGTTGTGAAAAAGCTATCTGGACCACGGTGCTTCATGTATGTTGAAAAATACATTCACTTATACAAGCTACGAATGGGAACAATGCAGTACCACATCTGTAAGAAAATTAAACTACAAAATCAAATCAAAATAAATTAAAAAAAACTATGTTTTGTTAAATATATATTACTACAGCAAAAATGTACATATATACTAGCATTTCACTCGTACATATAAAACTGCAGTGTTTGAACATATAAATTGCAGTATTATGCGTACATATATACCATGTACATATATACTCTGTATATATGTACATAAAATACTACAAAATTATATTTATGTATATACTAACTATATACATATGTATATACTACATTTGTTGTTGTTCCTGCTACTCTCACTGTCACTGTCGCTGCCGCCCTTGCCAGTCCTACTATGGCTATTGCTGGTGCTACCCCTGCTACAAGTGCTACTGCCACTACCGGTGTAGCCGTCGCGACTGCGGCAGCTTCCGTTGCCGCTGCTGCCACTGACGGCACTGTCGCTGCTACTACTGCCACTGCCACAACCCCCGCTGCCACTACTACCACTACTGCTGATGCTGATGTTACCGCTTTCTTTGCTTCCAGCACTACCTCCACTACAATCACTGCCATCATTGTTGCTGCTGCCAATGCTTTCGCCGCTGCTGCCGCTGCCAATGCCACCACTGCCACTGCCACCTCCGCAGCCGCTGCCGCCACCGTGGCTTCTGGCACCATTGCCGCCGCCGCCACCGCCGCTGTGGCTTCTGGCACCATTGCCGCCACTGCCATCACTGCCACGGCTACTACCACTATCGTGGCTACCTATGCTGATAATAGGCTTTTACATACCAATAATAGGCTAAAACTCTACCCAAAAAAATTAGAAAAATGCAAACATATTAACCGATATATAAAAATAGTTATTATAGACATGAACAAACAAAAATTATAGGTGATCATCATACAATTTCAACAAAAATTTAATTAAATAATTTAATATTTTTAAATTAAATTTAATAAAAATAGAAACTATAAATGAAAATTTTAAATTAAACAAAAAAAATTCATTTAATAACTTATTCTAATATAATATTCTAAATAACTAAAATAATAAAATAAAAAAAAATATATTACATCTTATCAATCAATGTATCTACCAACTGTGCATAAAGTATAATCTATCAATGCATTGACGTTGCTTTCTCTTCCTCTACTCCTCCGATCACCAACTTTCACTGTGAAAATGTTGTCCGAGTCACGGTACACCATGTTTGTTGAAATATGTCTTCACTTATACAAGCTTTGTATAGGAAACAATGCGGTACCATATCTGTATGAATTTTAAACCACCAAATCAAATCAAAATAAATAAAAAAACTATGTTTTGATAAATATATATTACTGTAGTAAATATGTACATATATACTAGCATTTCACTCGTACATATATTACTGTAGAATTTGTACATATAAAATGGAGTTTATGCATACATATATACTAAATACATATATATACTCAGTATATATGTACATAAATTACTGTAGTATTATATGTAAGTATATATTGACTATATATGTACGTATATACCTCATTTGTTGTCATTGCTGCTACTCCCACTACCCCTGCTACTCCTGCCGCTCCTGCCGTTGTCACTACCACTACCACTGTCGATGCTGCTACTACTAATGCTACTATCGGTGTTGCCGCAGCCGCTGCCACCGCTGCTTCTATCACTACCACTAATACCGCTGCGGCTGCCGCTGCTACCGCTGCCACGGTGGCCGCTGATGCTGCCACGGCAGCTAATGCCGCCTCTGCTGCTGATGTCGCCTCTGCTGCTGCTGCCACCGCTGTGCCGCTACCGCCGCTGTCGCCGCTACCACCGCCGTCGCCGCTACCGCTGCCATTGCCGTCGTTTCTACATTTACCACTATCATTGCTGTCGTCACTCCCATCGTTGCCGTCGCTGCCATCTTTTTCGTTGATGTCGTTGATGTCGCTGCTTCCACTGCTGAAAATAGACTTTTACATACCTATAATAAGCTAAAACTCTGCCCAAAAAATTTAGAAACAAAAAACCATATTCACAGATATATAAAAACAAATATTATAGACATGAACAAACACAAATTAAAGTTTATTATCATATAGATTTAACAAAAATCCAAAAGATGTCTAGCAATTATGTTTAGAGATAAAGAGAGTGCAAAAAATAAAATATCTTTAGAATAATAAAGATAAGATAAGCTATCCATCTTTTTGATAAAGCTAAAATTGGTAAATATGAGACACATGCATTGGAAGGACCGTGGTAATCTCTGAATGCTTATCAGGATTTTTTATTTTCTCTCACATAATGTGTCCTACAAAGATTCATAATTTGGTTTATCGGAAAAGCAAAGAACAAAACCTGAATAAAAAAAATTGAAATCTGCAAAAAAATATCATAATTATTTGCTACACATAGACAAAAATAAATAACAGTTCATAAATAATTTTCATACTCAATCATCCTCATAATTTGTAGGGAATGCTAGCCTCTCCTATAATAATTCAGAGCTGGATCTCAAAATGCTATCTGATGCGCCAATACCTCTAATTGTGACTCCATATAGGACATCTACTATTGCATAGTTTTTTTTAATTTCTTTATTTTCTTGCATTTCTTCCATCAAATTAGTTATCTGCTCATCCTTCTTTTTCATTTTGGTCACCATATCTACAATACGTTCATTTTCTTCCAATGCTTGTTGTTTGACTACCTCTTCCACCATTGCTGATATATATGAATTAGAAGCATGACTGCTACAACAAAATGCCACTTCCTTAGAGACGATTCCGTACACTCATTCTTCTTTTGACCTCCAATTGTCTCCAAATAAATAAAATCATAGTCAATTTGTTGAAGATCCATAGAACCCTCAACTTGTTGATGAGCAGCTGTCACACGTTCCTCCATTAGGTCCTGAGATAAAATAGAGATAAAAACTATTCTAGATTTACAAAAAATAAAATAAATATTTTGCATTCAAAATAATTTTCATAATGTACTATAGTTTTATAAATTCTAATTAATATAATAATTTCTTACTGCAATCATATAAGAATTATTGTCAACATACTGACCATCCACTTTCTTCACATGTATCTTTTTGAAAATCTCATAAAAATTTGGATTTCTACCCAACTCTCCAGCCTAGAATATGTTTTTATTAATTCATAAAAAACAAATGATAAAAAAATTAACAAAATTTTTAATACCATGCAGAGAATATAATTATTTGACTATTAGGACACCCACAAAATATAGATATGTTTAGAATTTTAAATTTGTACAAAAGTCTCGAGCGTGCTCAATGCTCGACTTTGAACCTCCAGTGTGTCGACATATTCCTATACCTAGTCCAGCAACCTCACTTCATCGATTTTTGCTGGCAATATCTGATATTTTCTTCACATCTGGCTCATCCTAATAATTAAGCCACTTGGGCCAGTCTTCCTCGGATATGAAATCAAGCCTTGCTTTCAATTCCTTTAATTTATGGATAAAATCAGAATACCGTTGAGTAGCTTTGATCTCCCATAATGAATTTATCTTTCCATCAAATTTGGGTGCCCATGTGTAATGATTCTATAAATAAAAAAATGACAAATGAATTTATATTAATAAGAAGAACATAATTATTTACTTCTTGAATAATAACCAACATAAAAGTTAAGTAATTAGATAATTAAATTTCAATTCTTTTGTTTTGTTATTTTTACCTGAAAATCATTAAAATATGACTCTTTTGTCGATTCAGAAACTTTCTTCTAGGAGAAAGATAGAAATCAACCATTTTCTTGAAAGCCTTTGTAATTATAGTCAAACACTTGTGAGATAGAATAAAACTATACACATAAATAAATAACATTGAAAAAAAGCAAATAATAACAATATAAAAAAACCTATTGACAGTAATATCAACATTTTTTTCGAGTCATTTTTACATATTTCTTTTACCTCTCATCCACAATCTCAATTTTGTAACTTTACAATGACTACTGAGGAAGACACAACATTTGATGATGCCATTTGTATTGTAAAATGAGGGAACAATCAGTGTAAAATGTCGTGTAGAAGATAGAGATGGATCAAAAGTTTGTGCAGGAAGCACAATGTGTGGAGGGTTAACATCTGATAAAGGTGATAGTAGAGGTCTCAATGATGGTGATAGAAATGGAGATGGTGATTGTGATGTTGAAGTCTAGATATGGTGGCTATGAGATGGTACTGATTCTACAACATGATATAACATAATAAATGAATTTGGTTCATTTCTGGGTCCACGTCCACCTCAACCACGGTCATGTCCTTTATGCACCATCTACTATACAAAATAACATAGAACAAAAAATAGGAATATGATGACAATCATGCATTTTCGAATAAAACACACTGATAGATTTCAACAAAATATAAAAAGTCTTTGATAGTTTTAATTTATAATAAAATTATAACAATTTAATTATCAGCATCACTGTCATCCTCCAATGGATCTTCTGATATTTTGTCTAAATCCTATAGAAGTTCGAAGTCATCTTCAGATATAAATTGATCATCTTCAATTTCTATTGTGCTACCATTTGAATCACATAAATTTTTTGGATCTTCATCTACCTTCACAGGCTCAATATTATTTATGTCATCTTTTGGAATGTCGGTGCTATTTCTAAGTCTGCACTTCTTTGTTGCAATATTGATACTTCAAATTTTGATCGAGCTTTGATTTTGTAAATTACCCACCAATATTTCTTATCACGAGATAAACTCGTATATGTACAATAATATACCGGAGTGGCTTGAACTACCATAATAAATGGCTCATATTGATTATATCTGCGTTTATGGTTAACATCTATTAGCTTATAATCCGAATGAATCTTTGTGCCCATATTTTTTGTAGGATCAACCCACTCACACTTAAATAATACAATCTTATTATTTTCGAGTCTAGGATAATCCAACTCAATAACTATTTTGAGTTGACCATAATAATCAATCTCATCTGTACTATAACTTGAGGCTCTAATGCATACATCACTATTCATTGTTATTTTAGAAGAATTGTGTCTGATTATGTGAAATTTATATCCATTAATAAAATACCTAGGATAGGTTGCCACATATCAAAATGGGACTTTACTTAGATTCTAAATAAAAATATTTGAATCTCCATTTGAAGGATCAATTGCCTGTGACATAAATTAAAAAAATGATATTAACAAATAAAAGATACTAATAAATTAAATACTTCAAATATATAAAACTTAATTATACTCACATAATTTTTTAACCAATTCACAAATTTAGTTTCTAGCATATAATCAACATCATTGCTAGAAATTGCTGGATGCCTATATTTTAACTAGCTCAACATAAATACTTCACAAATATAAAAAGAGAAAAAAAATTGTATATCAATTTTTAATAATTCATATTAAAGATAAAATTAAACTATGATTAAACCAACAACCATTTTGGGTATACATACTCAATATATGGTGCAACCTTTTCACATTAAGTAAAACATAGCTCCGGGTTACTTTGTACTCTTCATCTGTCATACATCTTTTCATTGCTCTTCCAAATACTTTTCTAAATACTCTTCTAGGGTGCTTAAAGATAGATAGTTTGTCCACAAAATCATCTTCGACCATCACATGACCTTCATAATTCCGCAACACATTTCTATTCTTTGTATTGACATGATCCTCAAAATAATAAGAATAAAATGATGATGCTTCTTCTACTAAATATGCATTGCAAATTGAAAATTCAACTTTTGCCTTGTTTCTAACATTCAATTTCAACTTACGAAGATACCTACATCCATAATGTTAGGTTTCAATTAGATTAAATTACAATAATACTTAGAGTACTAAATAATAAAACACAACAAATTATATGTATCTACCTCTCTAATGGATATATCCACCTGAATTATACTGGCCCTGCAATTTTTGCTTCATATGCCAAATGGACTATTAAATGCTCCATCGAGTCAAAAAAATTCGGTGGAAATATTCGCTCAAGCTTACAAATAATAAGTGGAATGTCATTCTCCAGCCTCACCATGTCATCTATTTTGATTCTAGTTGCAGTTAGCTATTTTAAAAACAAACTAAGTTTCCTGTAAGGACCATCCAAACACTTAGTTTAAGTAATTCAGGGAATGAAATTGGTATTAATCCCTACATTAATACATGATAGTCATGACTTTTCATTCCAAATAACTTAAGATTCTTCATATCCACGTATCTACCCATATTTGATACATATCCATCAGGGAATTTCAAATTTTTAACCCATTCATACAATATCTGTCTTGCCTTCTTTTCAAGTGTGTAGCAAGCTTTAGAGAATTTTCTTGTTTCTTCATCCAGTTTCAATTCAGGATGCCGACAGTAATCATTCAGCACTTGTCTTGATTTTAAAGTGTCTTTTATTTTTCCATCTACATTAAGAATAATGTTGAAAACATTGTCAAAAATATTTTTTCAATATGCATTACATCTAAGTTATGACGAATTAAACTGGACTTCCAATAAGGCAAGTCCCAAAATATACTACATTTCCTTTGGCCAAATAATTTTCCTATTGGTCCATTACTTCTAGTAGCTTCCTTTTCAGTTACCTTCTTCAAACTCAAACTCTTAATCTCTGTCATAATATCATCTTTTGAATGAACTGCTGGTGTTTTATTTTTTCGAAATGCAGTTTTATTTCTTTGAAATGGATGATTCGTAGGTAGAAACTTAAAATAGTTATAAAAGTATGCCTATTTACCACTAAATTTGAGAGTAAATGCATCAGAATTTGTTATGCAATACTGGCATGCAAATCATCCTACAGTACTTCAGCCTGACAACATTAAATATGCAGGAAAGTCACTTACCATCCACATAAGAGCTGCCCGCATAATGAAACTTTGCTTCTTTGAGATATCATATGTATTCACACTAACATCTCATAAATAATTTAACTGTGGTATAAGAGGCTGTATGAAAACATCCAGCATGTCTTTCATATTTTTTGGCCCTGGAACCAATATTGCAAAAAAACATATTTCTCCTTAATACACAACCATGGAGGCAAGTTATAAAGCGTCACTATCATTGTTAATGTTGAATAATATTATCCAGATTGCCCAAATAGCTGGAATCCATCAGTGCAGAGATACAATCTCACATTTCAACTTTCTACTGCAAAATCTTGATGTATATAATTAAAATGCTTCCAAGCAGGCGAATCTGATGGATGCCACATTACCCCTTCTTCAGTCTCATTCTCGGAATGCCACCTCATATTATTTGCTGTAGCATTTGATGCATATAGTCTATGTAATCGAAGAATTAGTAGAAAATAATACTTCTTCTAAAAGACAACCTTCAATTTTTGTCGCGTATCTACAACACGAGGTGCCTTCCTAAATCAAGGATTATCAAAAAATATATAGCTAATTAAATCACTATCACCGCCCCAAAATAACATACATCTACTTGAATAGCAATCATGTTATAAAGATGTATATATCTATCATTCTTAAGAATCATGACTTTCATATTGCCCGAATGGTCGAAATCCATCAGTACATAGACTTAATCTGACATTATGGCTTTCAGTTGCAAATGAGGGATGCGTAGCATTAAAATGTTTCCATGCAGGAGAATCAGAATAATGATGCATCACACCATCTTCTACTAAATGATCATCGTGTCATCTCATACTCTCTGTATTAGCTTCTAAAGCATATAACTTGTTGGGCAATTGCGCTTCCATAGATTGATATTAAGATACAGAAACAATAGAATCAACAGAATCAACAGAATCAACAGAAACAACAGAAAACATGCAATATATATATATATATATATATCCAATCCAGCAACCAACCACGACAGAATCAAAAACATGAAATAAACATCAAAAATAACGTGGTTCGCTAGTCGCTCAGTACAACTAGCTACATCCACCAGAAAATGCTTATGCGTTTAGATTAAACCAACCAAAATATAGTCTTATAGTATGCAGCACAGAATAGTCGTGATAAATCACATAGAGAGAAGAGAGAGAGAGACGATGAACAGTTCCCCGGGTCCAAAAAACAGCCACCCGAAATTAAAATAATAAACATTTTATAATAAAAAAAATCTTTCGATTCATTTAACCGGAGCAGGTCGGATCATTAAATGGGTCAGGCTCTGCTACATCCCTGGCCTTTTAATATTTCCTTTCCTGCACTTACATGAAAATATTAAAACAGTATCAAAAATATTTGGTTATACAAACAGATTATCAAAAAACAAATTACATATATAGCATAACTGTTGAAGTCTTGGTGTTAGTGGAAAGTAATACATTTTTTTATATGGTACAAGCTTTTAGTCTATTAATACTTTATGGTCGATAGCGAGCATGGTCACAAAATTTGCATTGAGTTAATTCCGAGTTATCACCCCAATAAATCATGCAGCCATCCAGGCAAGTATAAATTTTATGAATTGGCAACCCCAATTCCCTTGATAAGCTTCTTGGTTTCATAGAAACTATCATTTATAACATTATCATCCAGCAACAACTCCTTAATAAACTGACACAGCATCGTATCACCGTTTAGACAATCGATGCTCTGACTTGATGTGAAGCATTCAAGAAATGGCTGATAACTATGAGTGTGTTTGACAATTAGGTCATACTTCTTGGTTTGCAGTATTAAGCTTGTCATAAAAATTTTGTGCGGTTGGGTTTGGAGATTCCTCAACAATATTAGCCTTAAATTGTCGACCAGCTGCATCATTAACCATTTGAACAAATATGCCGATGATTCAATAATATTTGTTATTGCATTATGGTTAGTCGCATTCACATTATATAATGCCTCCTTTCCATATATAGATGATTCGATATCACCATGCAAGTACCACACTCGATAATTAGGGACAAAACCATATTTATAAAGATGGAACCTTGCCTCATTAACCTCAACAAAATAATTGTTCTGGCACTTCTTCTTATTACATGGACATCTAATGTAATTAACATCGCTGCCTTTTGGTAGACTAAGTGCATATTGAACAAATTCTTCGACTCTCGATATAAAGGATTGGTTAGACAATCCATTTGTTAGCCTTAAATGCATCCATTCTCTGTTTGAACTCATTTTACATGTCTTGAAATGTAACCTAAATTACTCCGTTGATTAATATACAATGAAAATAAGTAAGTACTGATCATCATCTCACTTTAGGGTCATAAATAATCAAACAAGGGAAATTAGATTCCTTAGCATTCTTAGTACAAAAAAATTAGCATTCCTAGTACAAAAAAATAAAACCTAGAAACAGTGTATTTAAAGACCAAATTGGTGTTAATAGTACTTGCCTATCAGCAACCTAATCAATAATTGGCAATCTAGGGATGAGTCAATCTAGCTACCTACAAAATGTTCAAATAATAGCCAAGATGTTCATAAAAATACAAAAGGCCACTAAAATTCATATATAGGCTTATCAATAAGGCTTTCAAGGTGTTATATCTTTACAACTATAATTAATGTATCTAACATGATATAAAAGCATGGGTTTCAAAGAAAAAACCACATAGAAAAACTAAACTAATATCCAAAAAAAATATCATTTAGAAACCTTTTAGAATATATACCGTTAGGAGGCATGAAATATTCAACAAACTCCTAGACTTACAACCAATTTAGGAAAAGCATGAAGCAATATTCAAACTATAAAGACAAGATTTTAATTTTAGATCCATAAATTTGAATGAAGAAGGCTAAATTTCATCATATTCTTCATTAATATTCCTAGAAAGAAGAAGGCTAAAAATTCTATAAATTATATGAATTCTTGTAACAAACTATAAAAATTTAATTGCTTGTTTGAGTCAATATGTCTAAAAAAATTATACGTATCAAATAATATTAGAATTTAACATAATTATAATATTTTATTTGTATTAGCTATCAATATATTATATGTAATTTCAAATATAGTATAATCAGGAATATCACATAATAAATAAATATGTTTGGGAAGTAATATTTTTATTTATTAAATTTTTAAAAATATTATATGATTTAATGTATTTATTTTATTTGTATACACTAATATATTTTGCAATACGCTTATATCTAAATGCAATATTAGTAATATGTTTAAATAATTTAGAAAATATTTATATTTTAATACATTAATTATTGAGATAAAAATAAACTTTTTGAAATACTAGTTTTTCACAAGTTTATTTGCTTGTATGGATTATTAAGTTAAAGTAGAATGAGTTAAAAATATTATAAAATTTATATGTGAGTGTATATATCAACAATAAGAACCAAATGCTAAATTTTATATCCATATGTAAATTATATATATATATATATATATTATGAAACAATGAAGTAAGACAACAATTTGAGGTCGAAGGGAATTAAGTTGATTTAGATCAAGAATGAAAGGATTTTATTGTTTATTTTTATTTCAAAAATGAAATAATTTTATTTCAAAAATAAAATTTTTGAAATATGAGTTTTTCACTAGATTATTGTTTATTTTCACCTTCCCATCATACCATATGCCTGAATGGATGGCCAATCCCACAAAATTGAACCTAAAGAAGCAAAGAGCAAATAAAATTCACCTCTTCAACTACTTATTGAATACTCAAAAAACATTTTTGGAAGCACAAGAACAATAAAAATATATATTAACTTTTGCAATTTTGTGTTTTTGAGAATCAAAGCATAAAAAATCCAATAACTACCTAAATGCCTGCCACACACCCAAGAAGGAAAGAAGATGATACTTACAATCAAGGAAGTTCGAGAATGAATACAAGTAAAAGATCTATGTATATTTCACCCTAAAATCGATATTATATAGGTTAATAATATATATCGTGTTACCGGCGAAAATGTGGTAAGGAAGCAGAAAGAGAAGAGCACCACCAGAAGCAAAATGGAAGATGAAGCAACTTGATAGACACAAAATGGAAGAAGAGCACCACCACACAAGCTACAATAGGAATAGTGGCGAACGAATTACTGAAGCTAGGGCTCTCCTACTATCTCCAGGTAGGGCTGCCAAAACCTAGAGATAGCATGAGATTTAATATTTTTACAAATTTTTATCAAAAGGGGGACTGGAACCCGAGATCTTTCTATTATTTTAATTTCCAAATTTTAAAAATATAAATTTATATTTTCTTTAATTAAAATTTAAATGATTAGAATGTTTTTATAATTTAAAGTATAAACACTAAAAAATAAAAAAAAATTGAATGGATACTATTAAAATAATAAATTTGAAGTGATAATAATTTTTCACATTAATATATAAAATGATAATATTTTTATTATTTGTTTTTCACCTTAAGATAAAATTCTTCTGAAGTACTGAGGAAGCAATAAAGCGGTCAAAAAATGGGAATAAATTATATTTGGATTTTTGAAAATATCAAAAAAAAAATTTTTTTTTAATTTCTAGAAATGAGAAGTAGAGTTGAAAATAGAACAAACAAATATTAAAAAAATTAATAAGTTTCTCGAGTGAATTAATAATGGAATAAAGAAAATTTTAAAAACATAAAAGAATTCAAAATGACATACCTACCTGTAATTAGAGCCCCCAAAAAATTAAAAGAAAAATGGTAAAAAATGAATAAGTTAAATTTGATTTCCCCTTATTTTTATTTTGTTCTTACATTGTTGTTTATATTAGGTTATCCTAAATCAGAACAAGGTAAAAAAATTATATTAAAATAAAATTTCTAAAAACATTATAATTGTATTCTCTATATCTACAAAATTTGTTATTAATAACATTTTTCATTTTTCACTTGTTATACACACACACACACACACACACACACACACACACACACACACACACACACACAAAAACACATAATAATATCACATAACATAATTTTCAAAAAAAATCAAAATAGCATTCTCTATATATTCAAAATTGTTATTAATAACAATTTTCATTTTTTATTTTGGGGAATACTATCATCAATAATTGAGTTTTCTTAAGTTATTAAAATTAGTTTTAATAAACATCATCAACATTCATTAAAAGACTTAGGTTATGTTTCAGAGATAGACACATAAACATATAGATACCTAGATAGATAGATAGATATATAGATATATAGATATACAAATAAACAAATAGACAGATTGTCAGATTGAAAGATAGACACACACACACACACACACACACACACACACACACATATATATATATATAAACAAATAGATAGATTAGTAGATAAGCAAATAAATGGATAGATAGATAGATAGATTGGTTAATAGATTTATAGTTTTATTGATTGGTAGAAAGATATATAGTCATATTTAAAGATAGACTTTTATATAGATAAATAAATTGAGAGATAGATATATAAAAGATAAATAAATATATAGTTAAACAAATAGATAGATAGATAGACATAAAGATAGATGGACATATATATTGACTTATAGACTAATAGAGTAATAGACTAATAGACTAATAGATAAATTGATAGATTGACATATTGATAGATAGATAGATTGACAGTGAAAAAAATTAAGAAATAGATTGATCGATAGATAGATAGATTGACAGTGAAAAAAATTAAGAAATAGATTGATCGATAGATAGATAGACAAATAGATAGTTACGCAAATAGATAGATAGTTAAATAAACAAATCGATAGATTGACTAATTGATAGATAGACAGATAGACATATAGATAGATAGATAAATAGACATATAGACAAATAAATAGATAGAGAGATAGAAAATAGACAAATAGATATATAGACAAAAAGATAGATAAACAAAAAGATAGATAGACAAACATATAGATATATAGATAGATAGAAAGATAAGAAGATAAGCATATATGCTAATAGAATGATAGATCAGATCGATCGATAGTAAGAAAGAAAAATAGACAAATAGATAGAAAGATAAATAGATAGTTAGATAGAGAGATATATAGATAGATAGACAAATATATAGATTGAATGATTGATAAATAAATAGAATGATAAATAGACAAATAGACTGATAATTATATAGATAGAGAGATTGATAGATAGATATATAGATAGACATATAGACAAATACATAGATAGATTGATAGAGTGGTAGACTGATAGATAGATAGATTGATAGATAGACAGATAGACAACTAGATAGACAGATAAAAAAAAGGATTGACCGATAGATAGAAAGAAATATAGATATATAGATTGATAGATAGGCAAATAGATTGATAGGTAAATAGATAGATAGATAAATAAACAAATAGATAAATAAACATATAGATAGATAGATATAAAAAAATATAGATAGGTAGACAAATTGATAGATAGAAAAATCGACTGATAGATTGATAGTTATATAATTACATAGATTGATAAATAGATAGTGAGATAGATCGATAGATAGATATGCATATAGACAAATATATATATATATATATATATATATATATAGTTAAGGATTGAAAGACTTTTAGACGAATACTGAGATAGAGAGTTAGATAGATAGTCATATAGATAGATTGATAGATAGTCAGATAGATAAATAAATAGATAGATTGATTGAAAAATAAAGATATAGATAGATAGATAAATAGATAGACAAATAGATAGAAAGACAGATACATATATAGATAGATAGATAGACCAATAGATATAATGATATATAGATAGATAGTTAGATAAACACAATGATAAATAGATAGATAGACTAATAGATAGAAGGAAAGAAAAAAAGATAGATAGATTGATTGATTGATAGACAGATAGATAGATTTACTAATACATAGATTGATAGATGGATAGTCACATCGACACATATTTAGATAGACAGATAGGTAGACAGATAGATTGATAGATAGATAGACAAATATATCATTAAATAGATATACAAATAGACAGATAGACAATTAGATAGATAGACAGATAGACATATAGATAGATAGACATATAGACAAATAGATAGATTGTCTTATAGATAGATAGATAGACACATAAATACATAAAGATATAGATAGATAGATAGATATAAATATAAATATATAAATATATAAATATATAAATAAATAATATATATATATATATATATATAGGGTGATTGATAGACATATAGATAGATAGACAATAGCTAGATAAATAGATATATAGACAGATAAACAAATAGACAAAAAAAGTTAGACACAAAAAATATATAAAGATCAATAGATAGATATATAGGTATATAGACAATTAGATAGATAGGTAGATATATAGATAGACAGATAGATATATAGATAGATAGACAGATAGACTAATAGATAGACTAAAAAAAGATAGACATATAGAAACATAGATACATAGACAGTTAGACAAATAAATAGATAGATATAAATAGATTGAGCGGAAGACATATAGACAAATAAAATGATAAATAGACTAGGGATATAGATAGATAGATTGATTGACTGATAGATATATAGATAGTTAAATAGTGAGATATAAAGACAAATAAATAGATAGACTGATAGATAGATCGATAGACCT
This sequence comes from Sapria himalayana, assembly GCA_029783825.1. Classification (NCBI taxonomy): domain Eukaryota; kingdom Viridiplantae; phylum Streptophyta; class Magnoliopsida; order Malpighiales; family Rafflesiaceae; genus Sapria; species Sapria himalayana. The sequence continues at coordinate 54,833 of JAREIK010003154.1, read as the reverse complement.
AAACTTATACACAAATAGACTAATATACAAATAGAGAGATAGACAAATAGATCATTTAGATTGATTTATAGAAAGAAAAATAAACATATATATTTATAGATAGATGGATAAATAGAATGATAAATAGATAAATAGATATATTGATAGATTCATACATATATATACATAGACATATAGATAGATAGATTGATTGACAAAAAGATAGAATGATAGATAGATAGATAAATAGACAAATAGATAGATAGACAGATAGATAGATTGATTGATATATTAATTGATTGATTGATAGACAAATAGATAGATAGAATGATAGACTAATATACATATAGAGATATAAACAAATAGAAAAATAGTTAGATTGACATAGAGATAGATAGACAGGTAGAAATATAGATAGATAGATAGATAGACATATAGATAGTCAAATTGACAAATTGATAGATACATAGACAAATAGATAGATATAAAAATAGACAAATAGATAGATAGATAGCCATATAAACAAATAGATTTATAGATAGATGAATAATTATATATATTTATATGTGTGTGTGTGTGTACAAATAGATTGACTGATAGACTAATAAACAGTTAGACAATTAGACAGATAGACAAATAAAAGATAGATAGTTTAATAGTTACATAGATAGATAGATTGAGAGATACACAAATTGACAAATATACAGATAGACTAATAAACATATAGACAAATAGTAACACGCACATAGAAACATAGATAGATAAAGTAATAGATATATAGAAAAATAGATGTATAGATAGATAGATGGATACATAGATAGATAGATATAATAGTAGAGATATAGATAGATAAACAGATTGATAGACATATAGATAGACAAATAGATAAATAGATAGATAGACATATAGACATATAGACACATATATAGTTAAATTGTTAAATAGATATATAGATAAACTGATATACTAATAGGTAGATATATAGTATGATAGAAAGATAAAAAAATTAGAAAGATATATAATTAGATAGATATAAAAATAGTTATATAGATATATTGATGTATTGATTAAATTATAGATAGAAAGATAGATATATAGATAGATATAAAAATAGATAGGTATACAAATATACAAATATATAGATATATAGATATATAAATAGATTGATAGATAGATAGATAGAAAGATAGATAGAAAGATTAATTGATAGACAAATAGATAGATAAATAGATAGGTGGACAAATAGATAGATAAATAGATAGATAGACAAATAGATAAATATACAATTTGACAGATAGATAGATGGATAGAGATAGATAGATAGATAGATAAACTGATAGAATAATAGATAGATAGATAGATAGTTAGTGAATTAGATAGAAAGAAAGATTTACAGATTCACATATTGATAGATAGACAAATATACAAATAGACAGATAGAAAGATTGACATATAGACATATAGATATTAGAGAGATAGACATATAGACAAATAAATTGATAGCCAGTTAGATAATTAGATAGATAAACAATTAGATAGATAGATATATAGATAAACAAATAGATGGATAGAAACATATTCTTAATGATTGAAAGATAAATAGATAGTTAGATAGATAAACAAATAGACAAATAGACAAATTGATAGATAAATATATTGATAAAGATACAGTTAGATAAATAGATAGTTAGATAGTTAGACAAATAGACATTAAGATAGATTTATAGATATACAAATAGATATATAGATAGACAAAAAGGCATATTGACTTAGATAGATAGAAAGACATATAGACAAATAGACAAATAGAAATATAAGCAAATAGAAAGATAGACATATAGATGTATAAACAGATAGATAGACTGATATACTTATAGACTGAATGATAGAAAGACATTTAAATAGTTAGATATAGAGACAGACAAATAGATAAATCGATATATAAATGATAGTTAGATAGTTATTGAATTAGATAGATAGAAAGACATATAGACAAATAGACAAATAGAAATATAGGCAAATAGGAAGATAGACATATAGATATATAAATAGATAGATAGATTGATAGACTTATAGACTAAATGATAGAAAGACATTTAAATAGTTAGATATAGAGACAGAAAAATAGATAAATCGATATATAAATGATAGTTAGATAGTTATTGAATTAGATAGATAGAAAGATAGAGAGATCGCTAAATTGACAAATTGATAGATAGACAAATAGATAGATAGACATATAAAATGATATACATATATAGATAGATAGAGATATAGATAGACAGATAGATAGAAATACACATATATAGATAGACAAATAAGTAATTAAACTAATAGATTGTTTTACAAATAGATAGATTAACATATAGATAGATATACGAACAAATAGATGGATAGACACATAAACATATAGATAAATAGAATAATAAATAGATAAAGATATAGACTGATAGACATATAGATTGAATGAAAGATTTACAGATAGATAGATAGAGAAATTGATAGATAGATACATAGATATAGATAGATAGATATATATATATATATATATATATATATATATATATATATAAACAAATAAATAGAGAGAGACAAATAGGAAAATAAATAAACATACAATTAGTCATCTAGACAAGATAGATAGATAGAAACATAGATAGATAGATAGATAGATAAACACATGTATAGATAGATAGAAAAATAGATTGATTGATTGACAGATAGATAGACAGATAGTCATATAGACTAATAGACTCTTAGGAAAATTGATAGATAGGCAGATAGACTAATAGATAAATAGATAGCTACATAGATAGATAGATAGATAAATAAATAAATATATAAATAGATAGACAAATAGATAGATAGAGACATAAATAGATAGACTGATAGACTGATAGATTGATAGATTAATAGAACATAGATAGATAGGTAGATAAATAAATAAATAGAAAGATAGATAGATAGTTAGACAGATAGACAAACAAATAGAAAGATAAATAGATAGGAAGATATATAAATAGATAAAAATATAGATAGATAGATTGATAGTGAGATAGTGAGATAGATATATAGATAGATAGAGAGAAATTTTGGCAAATAGGCAAATAAATAGATAGATTAATAGACAATTTTATAGATAGATAGATAGGCAGATAAACACATAGATAGATAGGAAAGATTACAGAAAGTTATATAAAAATTTAAACTGAGAGACAGATAGAGACATAGACATATAGATAGATAGACAGATAGATAGAATGATAAATATATAGATAGCCAGACATATAGATAGAGTGATAGATAGATAGACTGAAAGATAGATAGATATATATATATATATATATATATATATATATATATATATCGATAAATAGATAGACAATTTGATAGATAGACATATAGATAGATAGATGGACGGATAAATAGTTTGATACATAGACATATAGATAGATAGAAAGATAGAAAGTATGATAAATAGACATATAGGTAGATAAATAGAAAGATAGATATATAAATAGATAAATTGAAAGATAGTTATACAGATGATTGTGTATAAATATATATAGATAGAAAAATAGATAGATAGAACTATAGACATATAGATAGATAAATAGATAGATAGATAGATAAATTGATAGATCGATAGTTAAAGATATAATACATAGACTGACTTATAGATAGACTAAAAGAGATATAGATAGATAGATAGCTATATACATAGATAAATAGATATATAGATAGATCGATAGGTATATAGATAGATAAATAGATAGATAGACAGATATACAGATAGATAGACAGATATACAGATAGATAAATAGACTTATTAATAAACATAAATAATTAAATAAATAAGTAGATGGATATGCAGATATATAATTAAATAAATAAATAGATACACAAATAGATAAATAAATAAATAGACATATAGGCAGATATACAGATAAACAACTAAATACATAGACAGATAGATAGATATAGAAATAGAATGATAGACAGATACATGGATATATATATATATATATATATATATATATATATATATATATATATATATATATATATATACATATAGACAGACCAATAGATAGAATGTTATATAGATAGATAGTTTGATAGACAGATAGAAAGACAGCTAGATAATTAGATATACACAAAAACACATACACCCATAGACACAAATATAGATAGATAAATTAAAAGATTGATAGATACACAGATAAATAGATATACAAATATAAAGATGAATAGATATACAGATAGATAGATAAACAAATTGATAGAAAGACAGATAAACAAATTAATAGAGAGACATATAGACACATAAATATATAGATAGTTATATAAATAGTCAAATAGACTATAAGACTATTAGATAGTTTGATAGATAGACATATTGATAAATAGATAGATAGATAGTTAAACTGTTAGAAAAATAGATAGATAGATAGGGATATAGATAGATTCAAAGATTTATAGATTAACATATTGATAGATTGAAAGATAGAGAGAAGACAAATAGTTACATACAAATGTACAAAAATAGATTGATACATAGAGAAACAAATAGACAGATAGTTAGATAGATAGATAGATAAATTTAGAGATATATAGACAGATAGACATTTAAACATATAGATAAATATTCAGATAGATATATAGACAGTTAGATAGATATATAGATTGATAGATAGTCAAATAGATATATAGATAGAATAATACATAGATAGACATATCGACAAATATATAGAAAGATAGATAGATAGACAGGCAGATATACACATATACTAATAGACTCTTAGACAAATATATAGATAGATAGATAAATGGATGGATAGATATATATAAATATAAATATAAATAAATAAATATATATATATATATATATATATATATACATATACAGATTGATAGATATATTGATAGACAAAAAGATTATTAGATAGTTAGATAGTTTGATAGATAAACATATAAAGATATATAGTTAGACAATTACATTGATAGAAAGATAGATAGATCGAAATATAATCAAATAGACATAAAGACAGATATATAGTTATATTGAAATACATATAGATAGATAGACATATATACAAATATATAGATAAATAGATAGATAGATAGAAAAATAGGCATATAGATAGAAAGATAGATATACAATTAGAAAGATATCTAGATAGACATATAGATAGATAAATAGATTAATAAATATACACATAGACCCATAAACTAATAGACTAAAAGATAGGCACAAAGATTGATAGATCGAGTGATTAAAAGATAGATAGATAGATAAAGATATAGACAAATATACTTATAGGCATATATATAGAGAGATAATTAGATAGATAGTTAGGCAGATAGAGAAGAAGATATAAATAGATAGATAAACAAACAAACAGATAGATAGATAGATTGAAAGATAGTTAGATATAAGTGTTGTGTTGCTGGTAGTCTGATGGGTGATGCTGGAAGTTTGTTTCTGGTTGTATGTAGGAAGTCTGTAATATATAGGTGCAAACTGTAAAAGTTAAAGAGGATAGTGAAGGAATGAAAAGCAAAAAGTTGGAAGAAAGCAGAGCATTTCAAATAATTCTGAATAGCAATGGAGTTGTACATGATGTATCAATCCAAATTGATAATTGGTCTGAACAAGGAAGGGGGGATACAAGATTTTAATTATGTGTATGATAGAATTGATTTTGTGCAGGAAAAAAATTGCAGGTGAAGGGTTAATCAAGATATAAATAACAGCATTCAATAATAATCACTTGGGAGGACAGCTTATAAAGATGTTCAAAAGCCTAGCTACCATTATAAGACAGTGGAAGGATTTAAGCTAAAAATTAAAGAAGGCACGAGATGACTCAAGATTCGAGTTAGCTAAAAATGCTGGAGGGAGAATCATATTCAGATTCAAAAGAGATAAGACACTGTAGAAGCAACGAAATATAGAAAGAAGCAAAATAAAGCTTATTATACTCATTGAAAGATTGTTAAAGCAAGACAAGGGATAAGCTACCATCATAAGGATAGTCATTAACTTTCAGAAGGAACTTCTCCTTGTACAAAAAGGTAAAGATAGGAGTCATAGATAAACATAGCCATAGCACAAATAAAATTACATTTTTTTAGATTGGTTAAATGTATTTTATTTTTATTTGAAGATTGGGTGTAAAAGGGTTAAGGGTAGATGATAGTTTGTATTAACGATATTCCTCCAACAAAAGAGAGGGTATTATTAATAAAATAATATTTACAAAAAAAAGAAAGATAGTTAGATAAATAGACACATACAAAGATAAATACTTAGATAGTTAGATAAGTTACATAGATAGATAGATAGATAAAATATTAACAAATAGAAACATAAATATACAGATAGACATATAGACATATAGACAAATATATAGATAGATAGATTGATAGATTGATTGAGATATAGAGAGATAGATAGATATACAATTCTATCAATAGACTGATAGACATATAGACAGATAGATAGATAGATAGTCACATATACAGAAAGGTTGATATACTAATTGACAAAATGATAGAAAGATAGACAGACAAGTTATATACATATAGATAGATTATAGATAGATAGACAGATAGAAATATTGACACATAGATATATACATATACACAGATAGATAGATAAATAAATACATAGATAGATATATAGATATATAAATAAATACATAGATAAATAAATAGATAGATAAGCCTATAGGTAGATTGGTAGATAGGTAAATAGACACACAGATGAATAGTTAGATTGATAAAGAAATAGATTGAAAAATAGATAGATAGTTAGATAAATAGACAGATAGATAGATACATAGACTGAATGAAATATACATAGGCATATAAGTAAATAAATGGATAGACATATACATAGATACACAAATAGATATATTGATAGAAAGAAAGAAAGATAGATAGATAGAAAATAAATAGATAGAAAGGTAGATAGATACATAAATAGATAGATAGACATATAGTTAGATAGATAGATAGAATTATAGAAAGAAATATAGATTAATAGATAGATATATAGAGAGATAGATAGATATAAAATTAAATAGATAGATAGATATAAAGATAATGAGATAGATAGATAGATAGATAGATAGGTTGACAAATAGACAGATAGACACATAAACATATACACACATAGACTCAAATACATATAGACAAATAGATAGATAAATAGATAAATAAATAGATAGATAAATAGATAGATAAATAGATATAAAGATATAAGATAGATGATAGGGAGATAGACTAATAGATAGATAGATAAATAGACACATAGATACATAAATAGATTGATAGTTAGATAGACAAATTGACAAATATTCTAATAAAGTAATACATAGTTAGATAGTTTGATAGATTGACAGATACACAGATAGATAGCTTGAAAGATAATTAGTTAGATAGTTAGATAATTAGATTATTAGACTAATAGATAGATAGATCGATATATAGCTATATTCACCTTTTGATAGATTAATATATTGAAAGATTGAGAGATAGAAATATCCATAGATACACTGATGTATATCTAGATAGATAGATAGATAGATTGTAATATAAATAGATAGATAGACAAATAAACATTTAAACAAATGGATAAATTGATTAATATAAAGAAGCATAGAAAGGTAGATATATAGATAGATAAATAGATTGACTAATAGATAAAAGACAATTAGTCACATCAACAGATAGACAAATAAATAGACATATAGATAGATAGATAGAATAATAGAAATATAGATCTATAAATTGATATATTGATAGCTTGTTAGATAATTATACATATATATAGATCATAAAATTGACACATAGATAGAAAGACAAATAAATAAATAGATAAAGATATAGATAGATACACACACACACACACACACACACACACATATAAATAGGTTGATTGATAGACAAATAGTCAATTGAAAGATAAGCAAATAAATAGATAAACAAATAGATACTTAGTGATATAGAAAATATATATATATATATATATAGACAGATAGATATATAGGTAGATAGATAAATAGCCATATAAATAGTTATATACATAGATATATCGACATATAGATAGATAGTCAGATACACAAATTGATAAATAGATATACAAATATAGATATAGACATATTGATATAGTAACAAATATATTAAGGGACAGAAATATAAATAGACATATAGAGAAATAGATATATAGAGAAATAGATATATAGATAGAAAGATATATATACAAATAGACAAAGAGACAAAAAGAAAGAAAGATATATTAATCGATAGACATATATATAGATATATAGAAATATAGAAAGATAAAAGCAAAATAGGTTGATTCATAGGTAGACCAATAGAAAGATTGACATATAGATAGATTGATAGATATATAGATAGATAGATAAATGGATAAATAGATACATAGATAGACAGATAGATAGAAATATATTCATATATATAAATAGAGAGATAGTGAAATAGATAGATCGATAGATAGATAGATAGATAACATATAGATAGATTGACAGATTTATAGATAGACAAATATACATAAAGAAAATAGACAGATTGACAATGAGATAGATAGATAGATAGATATACAAATTGATAGATAGTCTGATATACTGATAGACATATATATAAATAGATAGATATATATATATACATAGAAATAAAGATAGAAAGAATGATAGTCAGATAGATAGATTGTCATAAAGACAGATAAACACATAGATATATAGGTACATAGACATCGAGATAGATAGATAGATAGATAGATACACACACACATAGATATACAAATAGATAGATAGATACACACATAGATAGATAGATACACACATAGATAGATAGATGGATTGATTGATTGATAGAAAATTAGACTAATATACTAAATGGAAGTAAGATAGTTTATAGATAAACAAATTTACTGATAGATAGATAGAAAGATAGATAGTTAGATAGTTTGATAGATATATATATAAATAGATAGATAGTTAGTTACATAGTTACATAGATAGATAGACATATAGATAAATAATTTGATAGATAGATTGAAAGAAAGATAGATAAAGTGATTGATAGACAGAATGATAGACAAATTAATAAACAGATTGATATATACACATATAGATAGATAGATAGATAGATAGAAAAATTGACAAATAGACTAAAGGCATTAAGATAGATAGTTAGATAGTTCGACAAACAGATAGGTAGATAGTTACCAAGATAGATAGATATACATATAGACATTTAGATAAATAAACAAATAAAGAGATAGATATATAGATAGATAGGGAAATATATAGATAGATTGAAAGATAGTTAGACAAATAGATAGAAAGACAATAGAATGATATAAAGATATAAAGACAAATATATATATATATATATATATACAGATAGGAAGATTCTCTAATAGATAGATAGATAGATAGTTTGATAGATAGATAGTTAAACAGATAGACAGAAAGAAAGTTAGATAGTTATATAGATAGATAGATGCATATACATATAGTCATTTAGATAAATAAACAAATAAACAGATAGATATATATCTAGATCGACAAATAGATAGAATGATACATTGATAGATAGATAGAATGATAGACAGACAAATTCATAGATAGAGAAATAGAAAGTAAGATAGATAGATAAATTGATAAACAGGTAGACTGATTAACAAAAACATAGCTAGTGAGATATACATATAGACAGATAGACAAATAGATAGTTAGATAGATAGATAGTCAAATAGATATTTAGACATGTAGAAACATTGACAGATTAACAAATAGATAGATAGACAGATAGATACATATTCACAAAAATACATAGGATAATACTAAGATTCACATATAGACAAATAAACTTATAGACAAATGAATATATAGACAATTAGAAAAATAGATAAATATATAGATAAATACATAGACAAATAGGAAAATAGATAGATAGATAGATAAATAGACACAGAAAAATAGATAATTTAAAAATTAGATTGATATACAAATCAATATAGACAGATTGATTGATAAATAAATAGATAAATTGATGGATAGTTCGATAGATAGTTATATAGATAGAAAGATAGACAAATAGATAGATTCATAGAAAGATAGTAGATATAAAATTATAGTTAAATAGATAGAAAGACAAATAGATAGATAGACAAAGAGATAGATTGATAGATACACATATAGACATATATATAGTTTGATAGATTGATAAATCGAAAGATAGACAGATAGATTGATAGATAGATAGATAAATAGCTTTATAGATAGATAGATAAATTGTTTGATTGATACTTAGATTCAAAGATATATAGATAGACAAATAAATAGATCATTAGGTAGACAAATAGAAACATAGATAAACATATAGACAGATAAACAAATAAACATTTAGAAAAATAGGTAGATAGGCCACTAAAAAGATAGATAGAGAGATAGATAGATATATAGATAAATAGCTAGTAAAAAAGATAGATAAATATATAGAAAGATTGACCAATAGACTCATAATAATAAAATAGATAGATAGATAGTCAGATAGATAGATATATAGATAGAAAATAAACAAGAAGATATGTAGATCGGTAGATAGTAAGATAGCTTGATTAGCAAATAGACTGAAAGAAATATATAAATAGATTGATAGATAGATAGACAAATAGAAAAATAGAATCCTTGATTAATAGATATATAGATAAATAGATAGATATAAAAATAAATAGATAGATAGATACATAGATAAACACATAGATAGATTGATTGAAAAATTGATAAATAGATATACAAAAAGATAAATAGACACATAGATATATAGATAGAAGAAAAAATAGATAGATTGATGGATATATATATATATAGATGGATAGATAAATAGAAAGATTGATAGAGAGAGAAATAAATAGATTCATATAATGATAGAAAGATCGATAGATAGGTAGATAGCCAGATAAAGAGATAGATAGATTGAAAGATTTATAAATAGTCATTGATAGAGATAGACTAATAGACAAATAGATAGAAAAACAAAAAGTGATATTGATATATAGAAAGATAGATAAATAGACACATAGGCAGATAGTTAGATAGATAGATAGATAGACAGATTCACAAATAGATAGACAGATACACAAATAGATAGATAGAAAATAGATACGCACATTGAGAGATGGACAAATAGATAGATATAGATATAGAAAGATAGAATAATTGAAAAATACTTAGATAGATAGATAGTTAAATAGATTGATAGACATATAGATAGATATATAGATAGATATAAATATTTATAGATAAATAGATCTATAAATAGAGAATAAAATAGAAATATGCATAGATAGATATACAAAAACATCGATATATAGATAGCCAGATACACATATAGATTGATAGACACCTAAATAGATAGATAGATATACATATATGCAGATTGACAGATAGATAGTTAGAATGATAGATAGATACATAGATAGATAGGCAGATAGTCATATAGAAAGAAAGAAAGATAAATAGATAGATAGAATAATAGACATATAGATATATAAAATAAAAGTTAGATAGATAGAAATAGAGATAGTTAGATAGCTAGATATATTGATAGATTGATACGTAGATAGAGAGATATACAAATAGATAGCTAGATGGAATAATAGGAAGACAAATAGAAAGTAAGACAAATAGAAAGATAGATAGACAAATAGATAGATAGATAGATAGATAGATAAATAGGTAGATATATTGATTGACTATTAGATAGAAAGAATTTTAGTTAGATAGTTTGACAGATATATAGTTAGATCAATAGTAAGATAAAAACATAGACAGTTATATAGTTACATATATTGATAGGTAGACATATAGACATTTAAATAAATAAACAAATAAAAAGATAGATATATAGATAGATAGACAAATAGATAGATATATATAGATAGATGATAAATAAACAGATCATATGCTAGACAGAAAGATAGATAGACAAATAGACAGATAGAAAAATAAAAATATATATAGATAGATAGATTGAAAGATAAAAGATTGACTGATAGACTGATAGATAGCTAGAGAGATAGATAGATAGAATGATCGACAGATATACATAGAGACATCTAGATAGATAAATATATTGATAGATAGATATATAGATAGATAGTCAGATCGATAAAGAGATAGATAGATAGAAAGTTATATCTATCTAAAGATAGATAGATGGATGGACAAATAGACAGATATACAGATAGAGAGGCTTAGTGACATAATATATACATATATATAGATAGATATATAGATTGAAAAATTTATAGATCGACAAATAGAGAAATAAATATATATAAAAATAGAAAGATAGATTGACAGATTATTGATAGCCATTTAGATAGGTAGCTAGATAGATACATAGACATATAAATAGTTAGATAGATAGATAGATAGATATGTAGATAGACAAATGAACAAATAGACAGATAAATATATAGATAGACACATAGATAGATAGATAGATAGACAAATAAAAGATAGACAAATAAAAATTTAGATAGATAGATAGATAGATAAATACATTGACCGATAGACTAATAGATAGCTAGAAAGATAAACAAAAAGAATGATATACACCTATATATAAAGATAAATAGATAGATAGAAAGATAGACGAATAGATAGAATGATAGATAAATAGAATGATATATAGATATAAAAATAGATAGATACATAGATGGATAAATACACAGAAAGATATATAGATAGATAGATGAATGGACAAATAGACAGATAGATAGATAGATTGATTGAGTGATAGAAGATAGACATATTGATAGATAGATAGATATATATATATATATATAGATTGATTGATAAATAGAAAATAAATGGAAAGATAAATAAATATACAAATATATTGATAGATAGATAGATAAATATATCGATAGCCAGAGAGAAGAGTAGCTAGATAGGCACATAGGCATATAAATAGTTAGTTAGATAGATAGATATATAGATCAGATGATAGCTAGAATGATAGATATGTAGATAGAGAAATAGACATATAGATAGGTAGATAGTCATATATAAAGAAAGAAATAAATAAAGATAGATAGATAGAATGATAGACATATAGATAGATAAACTAAAAGATAGATAGATAGATAGAAATATAGATAGCTAGATAATTAAATATATAAATATACAGATATAGAGATAAACAGATAGATAGTTAGATAGATTAATAGGAAGACAAATAGAAAGACAAACAAAATGAAGATAGATAGACAAATTTATAGACGTATATATAAATAGACAGATAGACAGATTGACTATGAGATAGAAAGAGTTGTAGTTTGATAGTTTGATAGATATATAGTTATATTGATAGTAACATAGAAAGATAGATAGTTATATAGTTGCATAGATTGATAGATAGACACATAGTCATTTAATTAAATAAATAAATAAAAAGATATATATTTAGATAGATAAATGGATCGAATGCTAGACAGATAGATAGAAAGAGAAATAGACAGATAGACAAATAGAATTATATATAGATAGATAGATAAAAGATTGACTGATAGACTGATAAAAAGCTAGAAAGATAGATAGATAGATAGATAGAATGATAGACAGCTATATATAAAGACAGCTAGATAGATAAATATATAGATAGATGATAAATACATATACAAATATAAATTGATAGATGGATAAATAGATAGATAGATAGAGAGATAGATAGATAAATAGAAAGATATATAGATATAAATATAGATAGATGAATGGAAAATAGACAGATAGATAGATAGAGAGATTGAGTGATAGAAGATTGACATATAGATAGCTATATATATATATTGATAGATTGTAGATCGAAAAAAATAGAGATAAATCAATATAAAAATAGATAGATAGATAGACAAATATATCAATAGCCATTTAGACAGATAGACAGATACACACATAGACATATAAATAATTAGATAGATAGATAGATAGATAGTCAAATAAACAAATATATAGATAGATATTGATTTACACTTAGATAGATAGATAGATAGAAAAACTGATTGATAGATATAAATAGAAATTTATATAGATAGATTGATAGAAAGATAAATAGATTGACTAGTAGACTGATAGACTGATAGATAGCTAGAGAGATTGACTAATAGAATGATAGACCCCTATATATAAAGACAACAAGATAGATAAATAGATAGAGTGATAGATAGATAGATAGACATAATTATAGATAAATAGAATGATATATATATATATATATATAGATGGATGGAAAAATATACAATTAGAAAAATAGAGTGATTAAATGATAGAAGATAGACATTTTGATATATATATATATATATATATGTATATTGATTGATTGATTTCTATATCAATAAATAGAGAGATAAACAGATATATAAATATATAGATAGATATTTATATCAATCGCCAGAGAGACAAGTTGCTAGATAGACACAGACATATAAATAGTTAGATAGATAAATATATATAAAGTTAAAAAGTTAGCTAGGTAGATAGATATTTAGATAGAAAAATAGACATATAGATAGATAGATGTACAAATAGATAGATAGACAGGCATGTAGATATGCAGATAAATAGATAGATACATAGATAGACAAATAGAGAGATAGATAGATAGACTGATTAATATATTGATAGATAGATAGATAGATCCTAGATATATATATAGACAGATAGACATATAGACATATATGAAGAAATATAGATAGATAGTTAGAGAAATAGATTAAAATATATATAGATAAATAGATATACTGATATGCATATCGATCGATGGGAAGATATAAAGATTGTCAATTAGAAAGAAGAGCATCCATTGCGCATTGTTTTATTTTGACCGGCCTATCTTTTTTTTATAAGCATGCTAACTCCGGTCATCTAGTCCTTCATCTCTATTATTGGATGAGAAATTAGGCAGCATAAGAGCAGCTCAAATATTTGATTGATATATAGATAGATAGTTAGACAAATATATTGATAGATAAATTGAAGTATAGACAAACTGGTATATAGATATAGATAGACATATTGATAGATAGACATATAGAGAGATAGATGTATAGACATATAGCCATATAGGAATAGTATTAGATATATAGATAGAATTATAGATATATTGCTTTATACACAATTAGATAGATAAATTGATAGAGAGCTAAATATTTAGATAGATAGATACTAAGATAGATATGCAGATAGACAGATACAAAGATAATATGAGATATATAGATAGGCATATATACAGATAGACATATTGACATATAGATAGATAGAAAGATAGATCGTAGATAGAAAGATTGATGGAAAGATAGACAAATAGGCATATACACATATATATAGATAGATAGATATACAAATAGTTAGATAGATAAATAGGTATACAGATAGATATATAGATAGATAGAGAGAGAGATTAATAGATAGATAGACAGATATACAAACAGATAGATAGATAGATAGACACATAGAAACATAGTGAGATAAACAAAGTGACATATAGAGGGACCGACAGATATAAAGGTAGATAGATATATAGATAGATAGATATACAACCATAAGATAGATAGTTAGAAAGATAGACAAATAGACAACTATTTAGATAGACACATAGAGATATAAATAGACAGATAGATAAATATATTGATAGACAATTAATAGTTATAAAATTAGATAGATAGACTGATAGACATATATATATATATATATATATATATATATATATTGATATATAGATAGATAGACTGATAGAAAGATTGATAAACAAATAGATTGATAGACAGATAGATAGATAGACATAGAAAGATAGAAACATATAGAAATATACAGATAGATAAATAGATTGTTACAGAGATTGATATATAGACATATAGACAAATAGATAATTATATAGATAGACATATAGATAGATAGCCGAATAGATAGATAAAATAAAGTCTTATAGACAAATAGATAGATAGACAGATAGAAAAATGACAGATTGATAATAGAATGATTTATAGATTGATAGATAGATAGTTAGACATATAGACAATTAGATAGATTGATAGATAGATACATAGACTTATAGACTGATAAATTCAAAGGTAGATAAAGAGATAAAGACATAGCTATGTAGACAAATAGATAGATAGATAGATAGATAGGTCGACAGACATATAGATAAATAAAAAGATAGATAGATAGATATATAATGAGATAAGCAAATGGACAACTCGATTGATAGACACATAAACACATATATAGATAGAAAGATAAATAGATATATAATAAATTGGCTGATAGAAATTAGATAGATAAATAGTTTGACTGATAGATAGATAAATAGATAGATAGTTAATTAGATAGTTAGACAATTAAATAAAAAGACAGATAAAGAAAGATAGGTAGACAAATAGACATATAGAAACATAGATGATAGATATTTAGAAAGATAGACAAATAGTCAGATAGAATGATACACAAATTGTTAGATAGACAGATAAACATATAGACAGATAGGTAGATTGACAGATAGACATACAAATAGATAGATAGATAGATAAATAAATATACAAAAAGACATATATATAGATAAATAGATAAACAAATAGATTGATAGATTGATATACAAATAAATTAATAGATAGATAGACTAATTTATAGATGGATACATAGAGAGATATGTATATATATAGATAGTTAGTTAGACAGACAAATAGATAGATATATAGATAGATAAATAGAAAGATAGAATAATAGACTTTTATAGTAAAAGATAGATAGAAAGATAGATAGAGTTATAGAAAGACAAAAATAAAGTTATACATACAGATAGATAAGTAGGATATATAGATAGACAGACAAATAAATAGATAGACAGATAAATAAGTAGATAGAAAGATACATAGAAACATTTACATATATACATATAGACATATAGACAATAGACAAATAGGCAAATAGATAGATATATATAAATATTGATATATAATTAGATAGATATATAGATAGATAGATAAATAGATAAATAGAGAGATAGAAACCTATACATATTGACAAATAGGCACATAGACACATAGACAGATAGATGCATAGACAATGACACATACACATAGTCATAGACAGAATTAGTGATACAAAGCAAGACAGACAGACAGATAAAGAATTAGACACATAGGTAGATAGATGGATAGTAAAATCAAGAGATAAACAAATATACACATAAACAAATATAAAGATAGAAAGATTGAAAGATTGAAAGATAGACAGATAGACTTATAGATTGATTATTGACATATAGATAGATAGATAGATAGTCAGATAGCTAGATATATTCATATATACATACATACAGATATATAGATAGACAAATAGATAGATAGATAGATAGACAGATATAAAAATAAATAGATAGACAAATTGTGAAATAGATAAATATATAGATAGACAAATAATATGATAGATTAATAGATAAATATATAGATAAGTAGATAGAGAAATAGGAAGATAGACATATAGAGAGATATAAACATATATAGATAGTTAGATATAGAGATAGATAGATTGATAGAAATAATATTTATTATATAGTTAGAGAGATAGGTAGACATATAAACAGATAGATAGTTAGATAGTTAGACAAATATATCGATAGATATATAAACAGATAGATAGGAAGATAGACATATAGACAAATAGAAAGAATAACAAATAGACATATAGATAGTTAGTCAATTAGATATATAATTACATAGATAGATAGATAGTTAGATAGTTACATAGAGAGATAAATAGATAGATAAATAGATATAAAGATAGATAGACGAATATACAAATAAATAGATAGACAATAAACAAAAAGACAGACAGATAGATAAATAGCTACATAGATTTATATATAGATAGATAGATTTATTAATAGAATAATAGATAGAATGATGGTTAGATAGTTAGATAAATAGTTAGATTGATAGAAAGATAGATAGTTAGATAGTTATAAATATAGATAGATTGACTTATTATCATGTAGACAAATAAATAGATAGATAGATACACCGACAAATAAATAGATAGAAAGATAGATACATAGTAGATTGATTGATAGACAAATAGAGAGATAGATAGATAAATATATATATAGATAGATAGAAAATAAATAAATAGATATATAGACATATAGTTAAATAGGTAGATCGACAAATAGATTGATAGACACTTAAAAAGATAGAGAGATAGACATATCGAAATATAGATAGATAGCAAGATAGCCATATAGACAAATAGATAGATATACAAATAGATAGATAGTCAAATAGATAGACAAATACAAAGCTCAGTAGATAGATATATATATATATATATATACAAAAATACAAATAGATAGATAGATAGAAAGAGTGATAGACAGATAGAAAGATAGATAGATAGATAGATTGATAGATAGCCAAATAAATAGATATACATATAGAAAAATATATAGATAGATAGACAAATAGAAATATATAATGATAGACAATTACACAGATAGATAGATAGATAGATATATAGATAGATAGATAGATATAGAGACATATAGATTGATAAATAGATAGACTGATAGATTATTAGATAGATATATAGATAGATAGATAGATAGATTGATTGATTTAATAATAGATTGATAGGTAGATATACAAATAGAGTGATAGGCAAAAGACATAAACACAAAAAGAAAAAAAATATAGATAGATAAATAGACACTTAGAAAAATATATAGATAGATAAATAGATAGATACACCGAATGACATATAAATAGATAAATATACAGATAGACTAATAGATAGATTAAAAAATAGACAAATAGATAGATAGACATATTGATAGATCAACAGATAAATAGAGAGACATATAGATAAATAGAAAGCAAGATTAATAGATTAATAGATTAATAGATTGCAAAATAAATAGATAGAGAGATTGACATAGAGATAGATAGATAGAAAGATAGATAGACAAATAGATGTTTACAAAGATAGATAGATAAACAAATAGATAGATTGACAAATAAAAATATAGACAGAAAGATAGATAGATAGACAGATATATATATATATATATATATATAGATATATAGATAGTAGATATATAGATATATATATATACACACACAGATATATAGACATACATATAGATAGATAGTTAGATAGATAAGCAAATAGACATATAGAAAGATAAATAGATAATTAAATATACAGATAGATAGATTGACAAATAGATAAATAGACAAATATATATATATTGATACATAGATAAATAGGCAGATAGTCAAATAAATAGATTGATTGATTGATTGACATAACGATAGATAGATAGATAGATAAATTGATAGACAAGTAGATATATATATATATAGATAAACAAATAGATAGAATGACAGATTGACAGATTGACAAATAAATAAATATACAGATAGATAGAAAGGTATATAGATAAATAGATAGATAGATAGACATGTAGATTGATATACACGAAGATAAATAGATAGATAGACAAATAGATTGATAGACAAATAGAAAAATTTTTAAATACATGGATAAATAGATAGACAGATATATAGATTAACAAATTGATAGATAGATAGATTGGTAGATATACAAATATATAGATAAATAGATAGATAGATACAAAAATATATAGATAGACAAATAGACATGTATCTAGATACATAGAAACACAAATAATCAGATAGATAATTAGATAGATAGATTTTTAAATAGACATATTGATAGATAAACAGATCAATAAATAATCAGATAGATGGGTAGATAGATAGATAGACAAATACATACATAGACAAATACACAAATTAAGAGATAGATAGATAGTTAGTTAGATAGGTACACATATAGACAGACAAACAGATAGATAGATAGACCCAAAGACTAATAGACTTATATACTAAAAGATAAAAGAGAGAGAGATAGTTAGAGAGACTGAAAAAAATAAAGATAAATAGGTAGATAGATAGATAGATAGAGATATAGATAGAGATAGATAGATAGACAATAAGCATATAGACAAATAGATAGATAGATTGATATGACTACTAAAAATTATGATAATATTGATCGAAATACTGACCTAAAAATTTGGTTGGTAATTGCTATCCAAGAAACGACCAGATTTCAACCAAAAAAGGGTTCAAAAAAAAATTCTACTACCCAAATTTGTGACAAAATACCGACCAAATATTTTTCGTCGGAAATTAGTCTATAGAGTTGTTATCGAATATATTACCAACCAGTTAACAACCTATCATTATAATTCATCGGTATAGTTTTTTTTCAAATTATTTATGGCTTCGAACATTCTGACCATTTACCGACCAAATATATAGGTCAGTAATTACTAATCAATTTAGAGATCAAAAGAGGTGCATCAGAAAAAAATACTTCCCACCAAATTCCCGACCAACTACCGCCCATATATTACCGACCAAAAATATTTTGTCGCGAATATGATATGTAAATTAGGAGGGAATTAGCAAAAAAAATTTCCAATAGATTTCTAATTATTTAACGACCAAAAATATATAACCATTAAAAATGATCGGTAAAGTGGTTATCCAATATATTTATAACGTCATAATTACCGAGCAAACTATCGACCGAATATTTAGGTAGATAATTTTGACAATTTCACGACTGAATACCACCATAACTCCCGACCAAAATATTTTTGGTAAGAAATTGGTCAGTAAATTAGGATGTAAATAGCGAATAGAAGTTACTGACTAATTACCTACTATTTAACAACTAAAAACATATTACCATTAAAATTGGTCGGTATATTGGATTTCCAAATACTTATAAATTTGTTCTCACCGACCTTTTACCAACCATAATTTTTTTAATTCAATGTTTTAAATTTTTTGATTTGAAAATCATTTCTAAGTCATTATAACCTAGAATTATCAAAACTCTATCATTTTTTCGAATTAGAGTCAATTATAAGCACGAAATAACAAAAATTGATATTTCTTATGAATCTATGTAAGATTTTCTTTGTTCTTCTCCTTCAAATTTCTTATACACATCTGCGTCTATATGAATTATACATAGATATTCAGAATTTCATTTTTCATTATATTAGGGTATTAGGTTTTTTTTCTACTTCTAATTTTTTAATTTTTTCTTCGATTTTATTTAACCTAACATGATTTTGACTCTACACAATTAACTAATCTATAATTTTTCATTTTTTAAAATTTGTTCATCTACTATTTATAATTTTATGGTTTTAGTGATTTGGATTTCAATTACATGATGTTTGCATCCGAATAATCTTTATATTAATGGTTTATATTTATATAATCATCTAACATTATGTATAAATGTCTATACTTCAATAAATATTATGATTTATGTTAAATCAAACTTTTATTTAATATTAATCTTAATTAATGCCTATAACAATATATATAAAATTTTATACATTTATATAATCTAATGATATTTTGTATAATTGTCTATACTTTAATATATATATATATATATATATATAAACATATTATATTATAAATACACATTGATATGTTTATATAAACATATAATTTATATATTAATATTTATAAATATATATTAATATTTATAAATATCTATACAAAATTTACATTAAACTATCGATTTATATATTTTCTTATATAACAATTATGTAATATTAAATGATTATACAATTTTGTAAATATTTATATTATATATTATTTTTTATATAAATATTGAATATTTGTAATGTTTATATAAATGTGATATATATACTATATATTATTTATAAATGTATTACATATAAATATAATAATATTTAAGTAACATTTATAAAAATATTGTATTCACAAATATTATATAGATACACACGTATAATTATATAATCATATGCTATTTTATGTAAAATTATTTATAACTTTATTTATAATAAAGTTAACTACTTTTATAACTTTATTTTAAACTTTATATAACTAATTTGTATCTATATAATAATGTATAATTCTATATAACTATATTTCTAAAAAATATATTACATGTATACTAATATATAACTATATATAATTATATTTTACTAAATGGATACCTATATAAATGTTAAATATAATTATATCTTTAACTACATACATATTTATAACTATATGTGTATGACTATATATAAATATTTGTATAAATATGTAGCACTCTATATAATTAATATAACTATATTTGTAACTATATATACATATATGTATTCATATAATTAAATTAAAATATTTGTTTATAACATTTTATATATATTTATGTATAACTACTTATCACGCCTTGTATAAATATACTATATATAAATATTTGTATAACTAAATAAATGTCTATATACTTATATATAACTATATTTTTAACTATATATACATTTATGTATTAATATAATTAAAGCAAAATATTTTTTATAACATTGTTTATATTTATGTATAACCACTGATAACTACTTATATGAATATATCTATATATAACTATATATTTTATTATATATAACTATTTATAACTATATATATTATATGTAAAATAATATATAACTATAAATAATTATATCTTACAATGTGTATAACTTTAAAAGTTATGTGCATAATGATATTTAAATATTAAATTTACAACTTATATTTAAACTCTATTTGTATTTAGTAGTGTATAAAAAATTATTTAATTATATCTATACCTATACATAACTATATGTATAAATATATAAAATTAAATTAACAAATATATAAACGTACATGTATAAATATATGTTTAACTATATGGGTAACTATATGTATAACCATATGTAACTATATTTATAATTACATGCATAACAACTCACAACATTATTTTTAACTATATGTGTATAACTATATATAAAGATTTTTATGTCTAAATAAATATCAATATAATTATATATAACTATATTTGTAACTATATATACATTTATGTATTAATATAATTAACTCAAAATATTTTTTTATAATGTTGTTTATATTTATGTATAACTACTTAGAGCTACTTGTATGAACATATCTATATAATATTATATGTTTAATTATATATACCTATTTATAACTATATATATTATACGTAAAATTTTATATAACTATAAATAATTTTATCTTACAATGTGTATATCTTTAAAAGTTTTATGAATAATTAGATTTAAATATTAAATTTACAGCTTATTTTTAACATATATTTGTATATAGTAATATATAAAAAAGTATTATAGTAATGTATACCTATACATTACTATATGTATAAATATATAAAATTAAATGAACAAATATATCAACCTACATGTATAAATATATGTTTAACTATATGTATACCTATATGTATAACCACATGTAACTGTATTTATAATTAAATGTATAAAAACATACAATATTATGTTAAACTATATGTGTATAACTATATATAAATATTTGTATATCTAAATAAATCTCTATATAATTATATATAATGATAATTAAAGACAATTTCTTTTGTTAAATAAAATGATTTTTGTTAACTAGTTATGGAAGACGATCGTGAATGGATGTACAAGGGTCGAATTATAAATTGAATATTCTCTAATGAATGGGGGGATAAAGTAGATGAATTTTTTGAGTTTGCTCTAAGACATCCTTAGTATTGAATGGTGGTACGGATATAATGTGTCCTTGCACTTTAGTTAAATGTCAGAATAATAAGTTTTTGAATTTTGAGACTATGAAGATGAATTTGTATAGAAATGGTTTTGTAGTAGATTACTATGTTGAAATATACCATGGTGAGAAGCAAGTCGACCAGAGGTGTTTCAGTTCAGTACGGGTATCAGTAAGTGAATTTGATCAGATGGTCTTAGATATTATTAATCACACTACATACCATAAAATGGTTTTTGATACTGTGGGTCATAAATTCAACCCGAATGAGGAACCCAATGCCGATGAAAAAAATTTCTATGATGTGATTTGAGCTGGAGAGATACCTCTATAAGAGGAAAATTCTAAGCATACTCAACTTTCTGGAGCTGTGAGGATGTTAGAAATAAAATGCATACATAGGTGTTCGCATGCATGGTTTGATGATATAAAATTCATTCAAGAATTGTTGACAAAATATAATCTGATGCCATTAGATTTCTACAACATGAAGAAGTTAGTTAGAGGCTTGGGATTACCAGTACATGTCATTCATTGTTGTGTGAACAACTATATGATATACTGAGGTAATGACAGTGACCTTAACAGTTGTATAATATATGAGCATGCTCGATACAAGCAAAAGGTTAGGGGTTCTGGAAATAGATTGTATATACGTAAGTTGAAGGTGAAATATAAAAAGATGCACTATCTTCTAATAACACCTAGGTTGCAGAGATTGTATGCATCAATCATAATAGCTAATGAAATGAGGTGGCATTCAGAGCATCACATGGAGGATGGTAAGATGTGTCACCCTTCTGATGCTCCATGCTTGGAAATATTTGGATGGGTATTTTCCTAATTTTTCTTTTGAAGTTCGAAATGTTAAGCTGGGTTTATTTGCTGATGGTTTGTAGCCATTTGGTCAATCTAGACTACAATATTCTTTGTGGCTTGTGGTGGTGACCCCGTATAATTTGCCTCCAGACTTATGTATGAAGGAGGAATTTATGCTTTTGACTATGTTAGTGCCAGGGCCTGCGAATCCAAAGGGGAAGATAGAAGTTTTCTTGAGGCCATTGATAGCGGAGTTGAAAAGTATTTGGGGTGTTAGGGTTCAAACATATGATACGGCAAAATTTTCAGATGCGCGCTGCCATTATGTAGACCATAAATGACTTTCCAACATATTCTATGATGTCTGAATAGAGTACAACTGGTATGTTGGCATGTCCACATTGTATGGAAGATTCTGATGCTTTTAGATTAATTAAGAGTGGAAAATAGTCATGGTTCGACAATAATCAGAAGTTTTTGCCCATTAATCATCCTTATCGATGTAACACCAAAGACTTCATTAAAAATATAAACGTTACTAAATAATTTCTAGGGGTTAGATCTGAGGATGATATTCTATAGGAATTGAATAACATAGGGTTGAGGAAGGTGATAGATGTTGATGCTGAGGTTGTGAATACAGCTATATCTAAGACTTGTGGATGGAATAAGAGATGTATTTTCTGAAATTTTCACAACATGTGAACACTTGCTCAGGCACAATCTTAATGTTATGCTTATATAGAAGATTGTGTTTGACAATATTTTCAATACCATGTTTAACATACAAGAAAAAACTATTGACACTTACCAGTCAAGAGATGAGTTGAATAAATATTATCGTCATTTGACAATATTTACCATGATGTGCCATTTGTTCTCAATAAATCACAGAAGAACGTTGTGTTGGAGTGGGTAAAAATAACTTAGATTTCCAAATGGTTATGCTTCTAATCTAGGGATATGTGTGGATGCAAACAAACTTAAGATGTTTGGCATGAAGAGTCATGATTATCATGTATTCATGCAAAGGTCGTTACCAATTGCTCTTTGAAAATTCCTACCTATTAGAATATTGTAGCCGATAACTAAAATTTCTTTATTCTTCAAGCAACTTACTTCTTCATTGACTAATGAGAAGTTGAGGAATCTGAATGAACAAATTCAAGTTATCTTATGCTATCTTGAGAAAATCTTTCCTCCTAGTTTTTTTTACTCAATGGAATATCTTTCAATGCACTCGGCTTACAATGCTAGGATTGCTGGTTCTGTCCATTATCGCGGGATGTATCCTCCATAAAGGTAATATTAATTCACAAAACCAATAATTTTCCTATATATATTTTTATTATACACAAAAATGACTTGTAATTTTCAATAATCTTTTTGTAGATACTTGAGGAAAATAAAACATATAATAATGAATAAGACTGAGGTTGAGAGTTCTATATTAATAGGTCATATTATAGATGAGGATATAAAATTCACATCATTCTATTTCAAAGAAGGCAATCCCACTCTTCCACTTAAGGAAAAGCTGAATGAGATTTATCTTTATGATAATGTGGATAATGAAATGTTTGAAATTTTCAAGCCTCCTAGTAAAGAAATTGGTGCTAAAGGAAAAATGTATTTAGAAGACTATAAATATACTATAGCTCATCTATATTTCCTAATGAATTATCGAGAGCTTCAACCATTCATTGAATAAATATTTTTTAATAGTCAAATGACATCTATTACGCATTATAATTTACTATTTCCTATCAATGTATAAATTATTTTTAATTTCTTTTTTTAGTGATTTTGTTACTAATAAACATAAGGAGTTTCCAAACATTCATGAAGAAGTAATCAATGCCGTGACGGAGAAAGAATTTTTATCATTTTTTGAAAAATACATATGTTCACTTATAATGAAAATCACAAAATAAATGTATTATTATAATAAAAATTTGAAATTGTAATCTAAATAATCCACTTAATTATGATTACAGATTCATAATCTTGCAAATAAAATTTCTAATCATTATATACGAAGTATAGCACAATGTCCCCTAAGAAAGGTTAAAATATACAATGGTTACAATGTTAATGGTTTTAAATTTCACATTAAATCATATGATAAACTGAGCAACAGACAATATGGGGGTATGCATTAAATGATTCAT
Organism: Sapria himalayana; assembly: GCA_029783825.1. Lineage (NCBI taxonomy): Eukaryota > Viridiplantae > Streptophyta > Magnoliopsida > Malpighiales > Rafflesiaceae > Sapria > Sapria himalayana. Next base: position 28,124 of record JAREIK010003154.1, on the reverse strand, counting down.
ATACAATGAATCCGAATATGACTATTATGGAACTCTGATCGAAATGATCGAGTAAAAATTTGAAGCCCTCCCTGTTAAAAACTATGTTATTCAAATGTGAATGGTTCGATCCAACATCACATGTTGGTATTATTGTCCATCCTCGATATAAACTTGTCGATGTGCATGATAAAAAATGATTCAACAAGTATGAACCTTTTGTCTTAGCAGTACAAGCATCACAGGTTTAATATTGTGAATATCTGGGTCAGACTGATCCTAGAAAGGATTGGAAAGCTGTGTGCAAGATAAAAGCAATGGCTCAAATTGACATCTCTGCATCACCAAGTACTGATTTCATAGAACCAGCTTTTCAAATTGATGATGATGATGTTATAATCGAAGCTGTGGTAGGGTACGAAGACGTCCTTTTAGTCGCATCTTTTGAGATGGATATAAGTGGAGATGTAGATGTTGATACAAATTTAATTGATTATGATGAAGAAATGAGTGATGAAGAGGAGTTTGAAAATGATGTTGCTACATCTGAAGAAGAAGACGAACTAGATTTGGATGATTCTGATGAGAATGAGTAAACAGTGAGTTTTATGTTATTTTAACTGTTAATTATTTTTGTCTATTTTCATTGCCTTATGTATTTTTTATAGGTATGGCATGTGGACGAGATAGATGCAGCACATTGCAAGGTCGTATGAGTTATGGTATAGGCAGCACGACCTTAGGTATGCCCGAAATTGGTAGAGGGTCATGGGTGAAAGAGACGCTACAGAAGTCAAAGAAGGTTGTGAATGTACTATAGCAGTAGCATCTGATAACTGATCCACATAATAGTCCTGAGATTTTGATGAATGATCAAAAGACGTAGGAGGGAGAGGAGGGAGAGGATGGAGATGTTGGACAGTCTTCCTCAGAGCACCCTATAGATGAGACTCTCCCTATTACTCATTTTGATCCAACAATTGATAATCCGTAAGATATAAAACATGACAAATAATTTATCAATTTATTAATTTATTAATTTATTTCTTACTTGCCAATTAATTCTTGTTATAGGACAAAGTTAAAGCCGTCTAATTCCATTTCTAGGGTTCTAAAGACAATTTTCAAGAAGTCCTTTAAACCTAATGGACAAAATTGGAAGTAACTTACACATAGAGACAAATTGATGATTTAGAGAGAATTTAAGGTAAATATTACTACCTAAAAATTTTTACATCTTTTATTTATTCTTTTGTTCACTGATTAAAAATTGTTTATTTATAATTGCGGAGAGTTTACAGGTGGACACAACCAAAGGTGTCGTCAAAAGTGTGTCTACAAATATGCTGATAGTCGGTATAAAGACAACATGTACGAGATCAAAGATAAATGACTGAGGAAGAAAGAAAAAGATTTGAGTGTCCAGGATCATATTTTCGAGGAGTGGTAGAGCAGATGGTAAGATCTAGATTATAGCAAGAGGTGTGCTAAACAGAGCAACAATCAATGATCAAAGCGGGCTGGGTAGGTTAGTGGCATGTTTACACACACTTGTGGATCTCACTCTTTGTATGAGCATGAATGAGCATTGGTATTATTTCTAATTTATACTTTTTATTTTTATTACTTTGTGAATTGTGTTCAATTATGCCTAAATTTCATTTCTCATAAAGAATTTTTTTAATATAATTAACATATGTATTGTGTGTAATTATAGACATGCAATGAAGGTAAGAAGCCCAGTGCTCCTCACTTATTTAGATACACGCACATGAAGGCTCATGATTATCATACTTTCGTTGATCAGAGATCTCGTGTAGCAAATGTAAGTTTAATTAAAAAAATTAATTTTTTTTGTTTGAATATAAATTGAAATACTTTTCGTGCTTTTTATAAGGTGAGATATGAGGAAATGTTAGCTGTTGTGACTCAAGCATATTCCAAGTCTACTTCAGGTTCATGTGATGGTGCAACATATAGTTCTCATTCATTAGCTTCACCAGTTGATGCGAATCAAATTTGGTATGTGGTTGTTGATGGCAAGTAGAAGATGTCCATCTATGGTGTCATTTCATCGACATTATCATTCTACTCTCATAGATGACCAGACTATGAAGCTGAATTTTTATGACTAGTTTCGAATTTATTCTCGAAGATGGAGGAATTTCAGCACGCAATGCTAAATTCGATACAGTTTCACTTGGCCGATACTGAGCGACACATGATCGACCATGAAGATGATAGGGATGAGTTGCATATGTGTTTTGACTGGCTTACAAAGAAGTTTCAAGGAGGACTACAGTTCAACCCTGATGATCTACCTCAGATTGTTCAGTGTAATGCTCTAGCTACGGCATCTACTCCACCACCTACAATAGCACTTACAGCAACCGCATCAGGACTAGCAGCAGCAGACAGCTCTACCCCAGTACTAGACATCTCACCATGTAGATCAAAAACATCACAAGATAACTATTATGAAATTAGGTTGGATGATTGAGTGTATTACAAACATTTTTTTTAATGCCTTAAACATTGATTTTGGATTTTACTTATTTATTTTATCTTGATATTTTTAATATATATATGTAGTATATATAGTTGCTTGCTAGAGTTAATTGAATTTTTATTTTGTTGTTTTATCTGTAAATGTTTCTGCAGAAGCTGAATCAAAACTGGAAGCAAAATGATTGTTTTTTTTGTTTTATGTTCTAGTTTCTTTAGCAACTAAAGAAATACTATAAAAAAAATTGACACGGTAATTGCCGACTAAATTACGACCAAACTAACTAAAAGTTTTTAATATCAATGGTGGGTAAAAGGTCACCAAATGATCAGTTATTCTTTTGGAGATCAAATACTGACCAATGATTTTAGAAGATTTTGGTCGGTTTTTTGTCGCAATTTTTAGGCTTTTACCGACCAATTCGTGACCATTTACTGACCTAATGCTTTTGGTTGGAAAATGGTTGCAATATCATCGGAGATTATTTGTCGGTAAATGGTCTATAAATTGTTGGTAATTACCGACTATTTGGAGACCATTTACCGACCTAATTCTTTTGGTCAAAAAATAGTCGAAATATCATCGGATTTTATTTGTAGGTAAATGCTCTCCAAATGGTCAGTAATTACTTACCAATTGGAGACCATGTTCCTACATTATTTATTCAGTTGGTAAATTATCTGATTATTGTTGATAAATCTTTGTCGGTAGAGGATCGATAAATGACCGGTAATTTCCTGACTGACTAATTTTTTGTCGATAAAAAATTTACCGACAAGCAAAATTACAACCAAATATTTTGATCAGTAAATTGTTTGGTATTAGGTTTATCGACCAAAAAACACCAAATTTCCAACAAAATAATTGGTCGATAATATGGTGAATTTTAGTAGTGATAGTCTAATAAATAAATAGAGAGATAGAGAAAAAAAAACAAATAGATAGATATATAGAAAAATTGACACATAGATAGATAGATAGAAAGTTACAAATATAGATAGATAGACAAATAGACAAATAGAGAGATAGACTGATATACAAATAAATAGATATACATATAGATAAGTAGACAAAAAAATAAATAAAAACAAAGACAGATAGACAAATTGACAATTAGATAGATAGATAGAAAGATAAAAGACAGATAGATATATAGATAGGCAGATAGATACATAAAAAGATAAAAACAATAGACACATAGATACATATACACATAGCACATCGTTACATAGTCACATAGATAGATAAATATAATGAGACAGAGAGACAGTCAGATAGATAGACAAATAGATATATTAGTAGAAAGACATATAAGCATATAAAGAGATATATAGAGATATAGATAAACAAATAGATAGATTGAAAGATAGAAATATAGATATACAGATAGATAGACAGAAAGATAGACAGAAAGAAAAATAGACAGGTAGCAAGATAGACAAAAAGATAGACAAAAAGAAAAATAGATAGGTAGCTAGATATACAGATAACAAATATATATATAGGTAGACAAATATATAGATAGACAGATATACAGATAGTTATATAAATTGAGAGATATATAGACAAGTAGAGAGAGAAAAATAAATAGAAAGACAGATAGATAAATAGTCAGATAGATAGATCGACAAATTGACAAATAGCCAGATAGATTAGTAGACAAAATGATAAATTAGCAGATATAATTATAGGTAGATAGACAGATAGAAAGATATATATATATATATATATATATATATATATATATATATATAGACAGACAGATAGACAGATACATAGACATATAAATAGAAATGAAAATTGGTAGATAGTCAGATATACAGATAGACTTCTAGACAAATAGATAGATAGATAAATAGTCGGGTAGAGAAATAGACATAATGTTTGATAAATAGATAGGTTGATAGATAGATAAACATATAGACAAATAGTTAGTTTGTTAGATAGATAGATAAATAAATAGACAGATAGTTAGATAGACAAATTTATAGATAGATAGGTATAAATATAGATAGATAGATATGTACATAGATAGATAGATAGCCTGATAGATAGAAAGACAATTAGATAGTTAAAGATATAGATTGAAATATAGACAGATAGTTAGAAAGGCATATAAATAGATAAATAGTTAGATAGCTAGACAAAAAAATATATAGATATATAAATAGATAAATAGACAAATAGATATATAGATAGATAAATAATTAGATAGAAATATAGATATATTGACAAATATACTGATAGACATATAGACAAATAGTCTGAGAGACTTGAAGATAGATTGATAGTTACATAGATACATAGATACATAGATTTACTTATGGTCTAATAAATTAGATAGATAGATAGATAGATAGATTGCAAGATAGACAATTAAGCATATAGAAAGATAAAGAGTTAGATAGTTATAAATAAAGATAGATAGACATATAATCATTTAGATAAATAGATAAATTGATAAATAAATAGACATTCAGATAGATAGATAGATAGACATATAGATATATAGATAGATATATTGATATAGAGATAGATAGATAGATAGATAGATATATACACAGTTAGCTAATAGACATATAGATAAATAGATAGATAAATAGACAGATAGATAGATAGATAGATTGATTTATAGTTAGCTAGACAGATATATAGACAGACAGATAGATAAATAGATAGATAGATAGATAAAGACATAGATAGATAGAGTGACAAACAATTAGATAGATAGATAACAATATAGCCATAGAGATAGATAGATAGATATATATACAAATAGATAGATAGATATATATATAAATAGATATATATATATATATATATATAGATAATTAGACAAATAGATAGATAGAAAGATATATAGATATATAGATAGATAGATAGAATGATAGCTAGATAGAATGATAGATAGATAGATAAACAGATAAACAGATAGAAAGGAAGAAAGATAGATAGATAAATAGAAATAGACTTATAGTTAGATAAACAAAAAGAGAGATATACAGATAGGTATATATGCTGATAAATAGATAGATTGATAAATAGACATATAGAAAGATAGACATACATATAGATAGCTAGATAGAAACATGAATAAATAGATAGTAAAATCAAAAGATCTACAGATACTCAGATATAAATATATACTATTTCAAATAGATAGATAGGAAGATATATAGAGAAATAGACAAATAAATAGATAGATATATAGATTGAAAGATAGACAAAAAAACAAAATATATAGATTAGCAGATAGTAAGATCGATGGATATATAGAAAGATAGACATATAGATAGAAATATAGATAGATTGAATGATAGACTAATAGATCAAAAAACAATTAGACATTTAAATAGGTAGATAGATAAAAAGATGGATAGATCAATATATAGATTGATAAATAAAAATTTAGATAGTTAGATAAACTTATAGAAAGATAGATAAATAGAATGACAACTAGACAAATATAATGATAGATAGATAGAAAAATAGAAAGATAGATAGACAGTTTGTTAGCTAGTTTGTTAGAAATATAGATAAAAGAATAGACAGATTGATAGATAGATAAATAGATAGATAGATTCATAGATTGATTGATTGGAAGACATAGCCAGATAGACAAATTAATAAATTGACAAATAGAGAGATTGGAAAATAAAAAATTTATAGATATATAGATATACATTTAGACATATAGATAAATAGATAGATAGATATATAGAAAGATAGATAAAAAATTAGATAGACAGATAGATAGCACTACGCGTAATACTAAATAGCTAGGGAATATTCCCTAGCAAAACTAGTTTGAGAAAAATCCCTAGCTAAATTAGTGAGGAAAAATTTTCTAGCTAAATTAGCGAGGGAAAAATCCCTCATTATTTTAATTCCAGAATTATTTTCACATTTTTAATTATTTACATAAAATAATTACATATTTTTAAATTTTTATATTAAATTTAAAACAAACAAAATCTATAAACAATTAATTTTAATTAAAAAAATAAAATCAGTTAATAAAATATTCTAATACAATATATTACATAGCTAAAATAGAAAAATAAAAAACTTGATTATATTTTATATTTCATCAATGTTTATAATGACTGTGCACAAAGTATAATTTCTCCATAAAATTGATGTTGCTTTCTCTCCCCCAGCTCCTTAAAATCTGCATACTGCTCAAGCACCCAAGCACGTCCCTTCATGGCCATCTTCATTACTTCCTTTAGTTCTAGTCTACATTTTCTCTCCACCTCCAACTCCATCCTTTTATCTGCCAATGCCCTTTTTGTATCTAGCTGCTCTTCCAATAGCAATTTATTTAACCTTGCGTCTGTTGAATGTATATATGTATACTTGTGCATGTATTTGTGCCTGTGTGTGTGTGTGTGTAAACACACACACACATGTACTTTCATGTAGCTACAAATTCCATCAAAGACAATAGAAGAAAATAATCTAGGGCTTAAAAAATACACATATAGGTCTCTTAGGCATGGTCAGCATCTTCTAGTTCTTTGTCCTCAAGTACTCCATGTAGTTAGAGAAAATTGTTATACCTGCGCATGGAGCATAACATACTACATTTACAAACCAATAAAGAACACAACACAATGCTGCTGATAATCAAATAGACTAGCTCATGCAATATCAACTACCATTTGCTAGAAATTTCACACAACGAGATAATTATGAGCTTATTTTTAAATTACCAAATCAAGAGTTTCCATGATTTCCAGTGAACTACCCATCAACATATTCTTCTGTGTTGCTGAGCTTCACGTATCAGTTCATTGCTAATTATAAGAAAGTTGAAAGTGTCAAACAAATGGGAAATGTTAGTTGAAACAACACCAAGCTGCATGGTATTGATTTTTTGCACACCTGTAGGTTCATATAGAAATCAACGAAGCAAGGAAACCTTAAAAAAACAAAAGAAAATACAATTAGATAAAAAAATGCAATGCATAGGAAAATAACACGATTTAGCTCACCCTTGTATTCTATTTTCCACTTTAGTTTTATAATGACCATCTTCCAGGTCAAGTTGTTAAGAAAAGGCTTGTGATTAACAGAGATGGTCTACAATATTTAGCAATAAAAAAATTAATTGACAGTGCTATCATGCACGTATGCATCAGATATTTCTCTGAATTTACTTAAAAATTCATAAGCATGTATATATGTAATATACTTGCATACAGTAGAATATAGTATAACTATATGTGTCCAAACACACACGTGCACACACACATGCACACACACTATTTTCCTATCTTCTCATATTTCATTATCTTATACATATATTGCTCCTGTAGGTTCAATAGAACAACATATCAATTTATAAAGTAGAAAAGATGACAACCAGCAAAACATAAGTAATTTCACAAACATTGTGCTCATCAATAAGATATTTTATATAGTATATATCTACATTAAATACTACAGTGTATATGTACATATACTGAGTATATATGTACATATATACTACAAAATTTAATGTACATATATACTATAGTATATATACTTATAAACTACATTATTTATGGATGCCTTATAGAAATAGAAAAGTAGGTATAGATATAGATATCGAATAGCAGGTAAAGTATTATTTCATTTTACTTCACAAATAAGGCACAAAACATTAATTTGAAAATGTGAATACTATTTAAATTTTTGAAAATATATTAAAGAACTCTTAGAGGAAAACCTGGAAAACAAGCCATGAGCCAGACTTGTTGCATCAAAATTCACACCCTGCCTTCTTGCAGCTAGAACTATCTTTCGGTCCCAAGGCTTATAAGGGGGCTGCTCTGCCCCTCCACTTCCTGCAGCACCATGCTCCCTTGCAGTTTTCTTAGAACATTTCTTCTCCTCTTCATGTGCTTGTACCAATTATTTTGAAAGCTTAGCATCATTGTGTTAGTCCATCAACCCTATATAATCTACTGCCATATGGTTTTTCTCTTGGTTCGAAGCAAGCCCCATCACTTCGTTGTATGTGACAATATAACTGCAGAATAGTACATTGTCATACACATTCATGGCTAGAAAATATTCAATATGCACTCCATAAAAATAATATGTACTCCATTAAAACAATACACATTCACAGATATATAAAAACAATAATTATAGACATGAACAAACATGAATCTGAGTTGATAGTCATACAACTTTAATAAATATCTAAAGCATGGCCAACAATGATGTTTAGAGAGAAAGAGAGAGTAAAAAAATAAAATATTTCATAAATAATGAAGATAATAATAGCTCAGCCTTCTTTTGAATCAGCGAATATCGGTAAAGATGGAACCCATCCATAGGAAGGACCATGGTAGTGTCTGAAGGCTTTGAATCAAAATTTATTCGTGTGTCTCATATACATATTGAAGTCAGCACCTGCAATTTCCATGAATATTCTATGGTATGTGTTTAATGTTTCTTCACCACATGCAAATGATTCAGTACCCATATTTTGGTCAATGTTCATAGACATTGTACTTTCCCCATGATAAATCCAAAAAAAATAATTTGGTACAAAGTCATATTTAGCCAAATGGTATCTTATAGTGTTTACATCACAAAAAAGGATATTCTGACACTTCCAATTATTAAATGGACACTTAATTTTTTCTACATCTATCCATCTCAATTGACTACCCGCAAAGTTATTGAAAGTTTCAAGCTAACTCAAAAGTTTTTGATTCAAAATTCCATTCATAAACCATTTGTACATCTACTTACGATTTGAACTCAATATGCCCTATTTTATTTACAAAGAATGATGCTCAATCATTATTTTGAATGAAACATATAATTAGTTCAAAATATACTAATAATTAAATACAATTACTTATAGATGATATTTTAAGATTAAATATTGTGAATATCGAGGCAATGCATTTGTAGAATCTGCATTAATAGATAAAGCATTTTTAGCATGTTTAAGATAAATAGATATCACACTATTACTCGATGAAGGGAGCAAAATACATAATAGTCAAGAAAGGAAAGCAAAAAATAAATAAATTGAAGTTTTGAAGGAGTAAGCTTCTCACGTTTTAATGTAGAACAAATAACACTAATTTTTATTGTGATTCTACTCAATCTTTGAATATTAAAATAAAAAAGAACGAATAAATTAATGGAATCGAGATCCAATTCCAAGAACTCTTGGTAAATGAATTAATGAATAATCCAGACATGAACAAAAACATATTTGGAATTGAAAACAAAACATACAAAGTATTCAACTAGAAAACATAGATGTGAAGCAAACAACAATTATAGATTCCTAGTCTTACAAATTTAAACTGATTAGATATACAAAAAATTATAGACATTAACATAAACAATATTTTTGGAAAAATACAATCAAAAGATAGTTTCGTAATTAAAACTTACATACACCTCAATTAATACCTAATCAATACAAAGGATGCAAAATTATTAAATTAGTAAAAATTATAGATATAACCATGACTTATATATAGGTGATTAATGATTTTAGTACTTGTAATGATTTACTACGAACATCAAGATTAAAATCAAGTGCATGAGGAGGATCATCGGTCATATATATACTTGTGGTAATAACTTCACTTTACAAGATAACATTCAGACACAAATCTCTACTATATAATTTCAACGAAAAATAAAATATACGATAATAGTTAAGGTAGAAGAAGAATTTCAAAATAACAAATAGCAAAATCAAAACACACCCTTAGCTGTTACAAAGATCTTGTGGATGGTCGAAATAAAAATGTTCAACATTATTTAATTTTAATTGGAGACTATAAAAATTGATAAAATAATATTATTGTTGTATTCTAATGCATTACAATAATTATTTAATAAACATATGATAATATTTTAACAACTCTCATTTATTAGTAATAATATTTGATAATACTTAAAATTCAATTAGAATAACAAAAACAAAGTGTTTGATGCATCCTAAAGATATAGAATTGTTTTCCATATATATTGATGATTTATATTTACTTTTATTTATTACAATTTTTTTGAAATGTGACACATTTTTTAATATGAATAAATAGTAAAAATTAAAATTCAATTAAGTTATTTTAAAAAATTTTACATCAGCTTTTATGGAAGAATATTATTTGTAATGTTATGAGAAATGCATCCCATATAATCTGATGTGTGTCACTATTAGATTATATGAAATATTTATATCGATAGAAAATTCCAAATATGTAGACATTACATATTTATATGTATATCTAATATAATTGTAGAAATATAATAGAATTGTAGTTATATCACTTGGTCTCTATATACTACATATGTGAGATATATTCAAATATATTAGATTCACAGAGACATTGTAGATAGATATATACCAAATATATCTAATATGTCTAATAGAAAGTATATATCTCTAAACATATAGGGAGATATATTCAAATATAAGGTGTTTGTTTTCTTAGAACTATTTTCTGCACAAAATAGTTACATACGTGTCTATCTATATATCATGAAAAGATAAATAAATATTAAAAGTAAATAAAAAAATATATAAAAAGTCTTATAAGTGATGGTGTTAGCTTCGAACCAAGAGAAGAACCATATGGTAGCAGAAACTATAGGGTTGATGCACTAACACAATGAATCAAAGCGATCATAATCCTTGGTCCAAGCACATGGAGAGAAAAAAAAATGTTCTAGGAAAGCCACATGGGAGCAAGGTGCTACAGGGAGTGGCGGGGCAGGGTTGCCCCATTATCTATTTATTTATCTATCTGTCTATCTGCCTATCTATCTATTTTTTCTATCTGACTTTCTGTCTATCTATATATCTATTTTTTATCTATCTATCCATCTATCTGTCTATCTATCTGTCTATCTATTTGTTAATATATCTATTTGTCTATCTATCTATCTATTTGTCTATCTATCTATCTATTTGTCTATTTGTATATCTGTGTATCTATGTATCTGTCTTTCTATCTATCTTTTTATTCTTTATATATTTATTTTTCTATCTATATATCTATCTATCTATATGCCTATATGCCTATGTGTTTATTTATCTATCCTTCTATCTGGAAATCTTTTTATCTATCTATCTATCTATATGTCTATCTATCTATCTAACTATTTGACTATCTATCTATCTGGCTATTTGGCTATCAGTCAATCTATCTATCAATATGTCAATATGTCAATTTATCTTTATATCTAGCTATCTAATTTTTTATCTATCTATTTGTCTATCAAGCTATTTATCTATCTGTCTATCTGTCTGTCTATATATTTATCTATATATCTGACTATCAATCAATCTATCTATCTATATATATGTCTATCTGCCTATCTATCTATCTATCTAAATCTCTATTTGTCTATTTATGAATTAATCTATTTGTGTCTACTTGCCGACCTATCTACACGTCTATCTATATATCTATCTGTCTTTATGTCTATCTGCCTATCTATCAATCTACCTATATATTTATCTATCTATCTGTCAATCTATCTATCTATTTATCTATTTGTATGTTTATCTATCTATCTTTCTTTCGTTCTTTCTATCTGTCTATATGTCTATATGTCTATCTATCTATCTATTTATCTATCTATCTCTCTATCTCTTTATCTATCTATCTATCTGTTTATCTATCTATCTGACTATATGTTTATTTGTCTATTTGGCTATCTGCATATCATTTTATTTATCTATCTATCTACACGACAAGAAAAGCCCAAATAGCCAAATAAATTTTTTAGCTATTTGGGCTTATTATGTCTTTAAAATAAAATAATGATGGATTAACGACAGAAATATTCCCTAGCTTAAGTGTTCATTACAAAATATTAACGACAACAAAATTTTCCTAGCAAATTTTTTAACTTGAAAATTCCCTATCTAATTATATTTTTTCTCTTGCTAATTTTAATCATAAGTAAGAATAGTAATTAATAATTTTTGACTGAATATGTACAAAAAATTCCCTAGCTAAATTAGCAAGGGAAAAATTCCCAGCTATTTATTATTTCAATGCTATTTTCACAATTTTATTTTTTTACAAAAAATTTGATTACATATTTTTAAATTTTTATATTAAATTGAATAAAAACATTTACTATAAACCATTATTTATAATTTACAAAAAGTATTAGTTAATAAATTTTTCTAATACAATAGCTACATAGTTAAAACTAAAACATTACATAGGTATATATTCATTTAAAACTAAATCATCATTCTCATCATTAGATGATGCATTTGTGCTAGCCTCTCCTCCTTGGGAACTCTATTAGAATTCTGCGTGCTATCTGTCTTTTCAAGAGCACTTACTGTGACTCCATATAAGGCATCTACTTTTGTATTGCATTTGGTACTGCTCATAAAAAGTATTTTGAACTTCCTCAACAACATAATCATCAACACTAAAATCACAAATCAAAGCTACAATAATATTAACTAATAAAAGGCACACTCTAAACACAAAACAAAACCAAGCATACATGAAGGAAAATATTACTTAATTTTTAGATGTGCTGGTTGACTAGATCCAGCAGCTAAAGCATCTACAACAAGTTTATCTCCCAATTTCAAGCATTTTATCGATACCTTTTCATTTATTATAGGGGCTGCATATACTAAACAATACTTATAATCGAGCATTTTCCAGTCCTTTATTGATGCTTCGTCTACAAATGCAAATAGAGGCTTAGATTTTTTACCGATAAGATGATGAAATATAGTTATGAAAAATAAAAAGATAAAACCAATCAACAAAATAACAAGTCAGAAAAAAAATGAACCAATATACTTATCAAAAAAATATTTCAAAATGGTACAAACATATCAAAATAAACTATAATAAATATTGGAACATTAAAGATTTATGTAAAAAAAATATATTTTTATTAGAGCTAGATTTAGCTATTACACACATGATTGTCAATCAAATAAACCTAATATGAATAATTTGTTATCTGTAAAAAAACAACTAGCTAAAAATCACAAAAAATAGCATGTACTTAGTTATCTTATTTGGCACAAAGTAGCCCATCGATTCAATTTAATTAGTGACTCTTACCATGAGCTTTAGACTTAGTTTTAGGTTGCATTAGGACACTTCCTAATTAAATCCTTAGCAATGGCCAATAGCCAGCGAGCATTTTTCACATCCAAATATACAAACTACTCTCCACAAATACTAACACTCATTTTGTGATTAACATCCAAATCCACAGGCTGTCTGAGTGGCAAAATACATGGATATCAAGCCTGCATACCTAGTGTGCAACATCAACATCCACACAATGTGAATGCATTATATCACACATGCATGAAGTATGTATATGAATCATTGTATATAATCAATCCAAGCATACCATAGTGATTGATGATTTTGGCACTTGTAATGATTTACCTCGAACATCCATATTAATACTTTGTGCATGAGAAGGATCTTCACCCATTTTATAATTGTGGTAACAACTTGACTTTACATGATGTCATATAGACACAAATATCTACTATACAATTTAAATAGAAAATGCAATATATGGTAACTCAATTTTATTACTAGAACTATTAAGCCAAGTCTTATGAGAGAATATAAAATAGCTAGGCAAAAGATGAATTTGGAAAAATAAACACCAGAATCAAAACACACACTTTTGCATTAAGATAAACAATGAAGAGTAAGGGTAGAAAGTGTATCTCAATCAATAAAAATCTCATGGCTGAAGGAAATCTCTCTTACTCGACTATTAGGTTATGATTTATCCATGTCGGAAAGAGAAGCGGAGGTGTTTGATGCTAGTCATGGTTGTCTTGCTCTAGACAACTAGATAGTGTTTTTGTAGTTTTAAATTCTCAAATTGTTTAATTTTTGATTATCAAAACATTAATTAAACAATAAATATATAAAAAACATAAAGACTAAACTTTTTTTAAATTATCAAATTATTTACAACTAGTTCATGTGAGTGTAGCAAGGCACACATGAAAAAAAACACCTTAGGGTTTTTAATTATTAAATTAATTAACCAATAAATATATAAACAACTTCAAAAAATAGATGTTTGGCCTTCAACAACAAGAACAAAATCAAATGGCTATAAAATTTGCAAACTTCATATAGCAAGGCACACATGAAAAAATTATTGGTCTTCAAGACTCTTAAAAGTTATAAACACTCTTTATGTTTATATATATATATATCATTTATCATCTACTTCTAAATTTGTTAAATCACATTATAATTACTCATCTCAAATATATATAAATATATCAATAAGTATAGAAGATCGTGGAAAAAATTAAATAGTTGATAAAATTGGTAGAACCAGCAAAATCATGGAGCTTCTGATGATAGTTTTGGAAGATAACTTTGATTGTTTGATATTCTGCAAATGAAGACATCATAATTTGAAAAATATGATTGTGTTTAACAAGAACATTTTGAAAGTTGTAAAAAAAGTATTTTTAGAGGATAGGAACATGAAGATCAGGGTTCACTTCAGAAGACCTTCCATTATCAAAATGGTCAAGATCAAGAACTCAATGGCATTAGGAAGATCAAAGAACTCATCAGAGACATCATTAAGAGAGACTAAGTTGGTGAATTCCAGAGTTGATTTTTCTACCTCACCATCATCACCACTTCTAGGATCTTCAACTTTCATAGCATTAATTTTAATTTCAGGCAAGAAGACATTTTTTTGCATATTTCCAGATGCAAATTCAGAATGATAGTTCCTTGCATTTGCTCGAAACAACTCTCTCAATGTTGAAAATGGCAGTATTTAATCAAAAAAGCAATGTGTGAGTGTAGAGAAATGAGCCATTTTTGCTGCCTGCAACACTTTCAAGCATACGAATAGTTATGAAACATGCTGGTGATGGACGACGATATAGTTTCCAAAATCTCTAAATTAAAATCTCAATGAATGCTATTGCATTAAAGTTAGATACATTCTAATACATTAATAGAATCTATCACAATAGGCAAAGAATGATTAGAAAAATGGTAGCTTGTATATGCTCTTATAATGCTTCCTCGTGCCTATTTACTCTTTAGGTTGTGTTTGATTTGATAGAATTGAAGGGGGATATGATTTGATTATATTAAAAGAAAGTAGAATTAATAATCTCATTTCAGATTTAAATATCTATGAATTAGCATGGAATATAATTAGACATAAAGATTTACAACACTTATTTTACACATTTATAAGACAATCACTATAAATGAGAGGTTTCCTAAGAATTTATAGTAATTTATAAGTAGCTCCAATTATAATTGATATATTTTCAAATCCAATTTTAAAATTCTTGTGGAATTCAAATAATGGATGAATATGTTCTTCCATTTGGTTATCAATTACATGACTTATTCAAATGTTCAAATAGCTATATTTATTATCTAATAAGAGATAACATCTTTATGTGATGACAAAAATTTGTCCAAACTCTAAGAATAGTAAGTCTCAAATTCAAGATTTATCATGCACGATCTTTACAATCTTTTGAGGTAAGACTGTCAAGATAAGATATTGGTACAATTTATTTTCTTATCTAGCCTTCATATTTAAAATTCTTCCATATATTAGGATAAGATAAGATAGATATGGAGATCACATTCACACCCAACTACATGAGGCGCTTGCTTTTACAAGATTTATAAAAAAAGATAAATATCTCGATTAATTTTATTCAGTAACTTTGAAGAGACTTTGTTAGAATAGACTATGTAATATAAAAATTTCTCAAGCGATCAATCATCTTAATATATTTTTCTCTCATAAAAAAATTTAACTTCAAAGTTATTATGAAAACCAATATTAGTATTTATATAATTACACAACACATTAGTAAACGATAATATAAGCAATGAAAATAATATACCAAAATACCTATATGCAACCTCTCATCCTTCTAATCCTACCACCCAAAGATTAATAAATGGTAGTTTAAGCTAACATCCAATGTAGAGTCAATCATCTTTATATCATAGTTCATTAGCATTTTCTTGTGAATTAAGGTGAAAGTAAAACATTAGGTTGAGATAACTTTAAACAAACAACATTTAGAGCTAAAGTTACAAAAAAGAGTAGCCTACGTTACTTTTAAGGCCGACTCTAATGTAGCCCTATTGTGGAGCACATTTCTTGTGAATCATAAATGATGTAGAATAACTTTCAAGACAACCAAAATAGAGATATCAAATTCACAAAATAAATGTTAAAAATTTCCATGAAAAATCAAAATTTCATTTTTGCATTACTATACCATCAATTCCATCTCTTCCCTTAGCCAATATTGCCACATCAATAGATCTCTTGGTTTTATACCCCTACAACTGGAGGGTCTAGTTAATTAACTAATGCAAATCACACATTATACAAACCAAACTTGAGATTAAGAAAACCCAAAAACATATACACATAGTACATCATGGTTTGAGTTATAGCTAAAATAACAAATTAAATGCAAACTAAAAGGCCACTTAGCAAATAAGTTAAATTCAACCAAAAGGATAATTAACACATTTAAAGAATGGTTGGTAAATTACTTGAATTAATAAATAAAAAAATAATTATTATTTTTTCTCATTATAACTTATGAATGTAAATATACTAAGTAAATAACTCTATAAATTTTATGGTGATTCTATTAAGCAAAATTATGTTGGTAGAGATATAGCTTATTTTTTTTAACTCCGCAACTCATCAAGCAACAATTGTTCATCTTACCAGAGAAGCCATTCATTGTACAACCGCTTGTGAATAATATTAGTGTGCCCATCAAGCTCCTCAACCATGCTACCTCTGTAGAAATAGAAGTCCCATCTATCGAAAGAATACAAATTAGTTTTCTATCAAGAAGTTAAAAAAAATTTTAGGAAGATGAGAAATTATACAAAAGAACCTAACCCATATCTTGAAGAACCTAAAGAAATGAGAGTTCGGAAAATGGATTCGCAAGTCCCATCAAAAACACCAACAACCATTATAGCAGAATGATCATTTCAATGTTGAAAGCAAAATTTCTCTCTTTGAAAGATGAAGCAAACAAGCTACAAGCCACAGTTCTCAGAACTTAAACTTACTCTGCCAAGAATGCCACAATCCTTTGCTTCCTTGAAAAATCGCAACCCTATAATATTTGGTGCTAATACTTAGCATAAATTCACAACCACATTTAAAACATGCTAAGGAGTTTGAAAAAATGCTAGATTTTACCATTCTGACAACCAAATATTTTCCAAGGAGAGGGTGCAATCACATCGAATGTCATTGCATCTGTGTGAAATCTCGTGAAACATTTTATAGATCTTTTATGGATGAAGAAGACCTGTATAGAATAATAATGATTCATACCTTAATTCAATCATGATGATTTAAAGTGTTGTATAGCATGAAAATTAATAATACATGTAAATAAAAGATGAGGATGAGAATCATCAAACAGGCAAAAAACTTTCAAGGAGTTTGGAGAGAGATGAATCAGTACTTCCATGCACTTATTTTGTATTAACAGTTACTCTGCCATTACCAGTGACACGGATGCATGAGTCTATTATTGTGCTTTTAACTGGTTCCTAAAATGATGCTTTGATTAGCCATGTTGATGAAATAAAAATGCAACCAAAACTATGAAGCCATGAATCCGAAAAGAAGACACAACTAATTTCCTGTAAAATTTATAATGTCCGCCAAACTTCCATGAATATCTAAGCATTTAACAAGCATAATTACCACATTTTTTTGAAATGGGTAATGACTTGATACACTTGAGATTATTCATTTGCAAAGATAAGAAAAATTGTTTAAGTGCTTGAAAGTATTGCTCTAGCATTTTTATATTTCAAGTAAACTCAAATAAAAAAAATGTATATAAATATATAGAAAAAAAAGGGACAAAAATTAAAAAGGAAAATAAAATTATAATAATTTATTAATTTAAACTAAAAAAATTAAATACATTTTTATTTAACCATAAATGATATTATTTCACGGATATAAAAATTTATGGTTAATAGATAATGAAATTTTATATGTTATTTTTTGTAATATTAATTATTAATTAATGAAATCAATTTTAGAAAAAAATATATATTAATCTATATAAAAATGAAGAAGAAAAAATATTACTAATAACCTTGAAAACTAATAATTGATAATCAAATTTTTATATTATTTCATTAATTTAAAAATCATATTTATAATATAACCATAAATAAATTGTAAAAATGTATAATGATACAAAAATTATAACATTTCATTTTATTTATTATTTATGGATACATTTTTAATATTATTTCATAAATAAAAAAATAATATGAGATTATAAAAAATTATTTCATATATATATATATATTAAGGTATCAATTTTTAAGAATTCATATTATTTTTTTTGAATATAATATGATATAATTTTAAAGGCATAAGATTTTATATTATTTGATTTAATTTATAATTTATAAAATTCTGAATATTACTAAAGTGAGAAAATCATTAAGAAAAGTTATATTTATTATTTTAATAAAAAGTGAATATTAAAAGCTAATAGTAAAAATCTTACTCAATTCCTTAATTCTTATAAATTACAATAGGGTCAAAAAATAAAACTCGATTTCAAATCAACTTAGGAGAAATTTTTAATTTTTTTAGAACAAAAAAATATCATTAGTAATATTTTAAATAATTCTTTCTAAACCCTTAAAACACTTGAAGTGTTCTATTAATTACCACACAGAGATATTATTTTTTAAATCAATAATTTTTTTTTATTAAAATATCTAGTATTTATCTTTAAGTTTCAATTTATTTTTTTTTAAATTTAATGAAAAATTTGCAATTTTTTTTATAATTCAAAAATTTCAAATAATTTAGTAATTATTTTTTTAAAAGTTTCCTATAATCATAAAAATCTTTTTTTAACTTTAAATAATATGAATATTTACTTGTTTATTCATTAATTGAAATATTTTTGTAAATATATTTTATTTTATCTTAATGTTAATTATTTTAGCTTTTTATTTGTAGAAATTTTTATATATATTCATTTATTTATTAAAATATCTTTAAAAATGATTTTAATTATAAAATTAATTATTTAATGTTTTTTTTATTACAAATTTTTAAATTTCATAGTTAACATGCCTTTATTAACATAATGAAGCATTATATTTTTTTTTAAATCTATGATAACTGCTAGGTTAATGCACAATGCTAAAATGTCTTCTTTCTACTTATCAAAAAATTGTAGCTGCTAATTATTGTTTGGACCATTTCTATATCTTTTTTAGATGACTCTACTTTCAAGAATACATCATAGAAACTTAGTACAATTCATTGGATATTGTCAAGATGGAGGCTATATGCTTGTTTATTAGTTCATGCCCAATGGAACATTGAAGGAGCATATTTATAGTAACTCATATCGTATATATAGTTCAATCGATATCAACTGAGGTAGTCATTAATGCATGTAACATTGATCGACCAGTTCACCAATATAGAAATTATCAGTTGGATCATGTGGCCCGATATTGCAGAAGATGCTGCAAAAGGTGTTTTTTAAAAGTTCTTATTAGTGTTTGATTTATTTTGCAAGCATATGCTATTAATGGGTGCATGGTCCAATGGGTAAAGATGCCATGAGATGTGGTCCTGTAGACATGTAGCTGTGGGGCATAACTGCCTAGAAGTGCATAGTGTGTGCGTGGTGCAGTGAACGTGTATGTGTGCTTGATGTACTGGATGTGTACCATGTGTATGTTTGATGTAGCCATAGTGTAGTGTGTGCAACAAGTGTGTTGGGTTCATTTCATTCTTTTTTTATATGTATCAAAGAGAGTTATTTTCTAAGTAGAATCAAGTGAGTAAAAACTATATAGTTGTTATGAAAGTGGCCTCTACTTTGGTGGTTCCATAACTATTTGACTACTATAGTGAATGTTACAAGTTAAGAGTGTAATGGAAAATACAATGTTTAAATTATTTATATCTAGAACAACTTTTTTATATTTTATTTTATCACGGGAACTCTTGGAGAAACATATGATAACTGCTTCTAAGCCAGTTGAAGGTTTTCATGGACCTTTAGATAACTCGTTTGAAAAAAAAAATGTAGGAAATGAAAGAAGTGAATGATGTGATGAAAGAAATGAAGAATGCAATGCAATAGCATATGACCTATATGGAGTCATAGTTAGTGGCCTTGGCGAGACAGATAGAACAACTAGTTCCAGTAGAGTACCCACGTAAGTGAGCCTAGCACAAATGAAACATCTAATGATGAGGATGATGATATAGTTTTAAATGATTATATACCTATGTTTTGTTAATTAAAAATAATGGTTTATAGTATATGTTGTTTTTCAATTTAAAATAAAAATTTTAAAATATGTAATCAAATTTTTTGTAAAATAATAAAATTGTCAAAATAGTTTTGGAATGAAAAAGCTAGGAATTTTTCCCTCGCTAATTTAGCTAAGGAATTTTCTATATATATTCAGTTGAAAAATATTAATTACTACTCTTAATTATGATCAAAATTAGCAAGAGAAAAATCATAATTAGCTAGGGAATTTTCATCGTTCAAAAATTTGCTACGAAATTTTATTTTCATTAAAATTTTCAAATAAGCACTTTAGCATGAGATAATTTCAATCATAAATCCATCATTATTCTATTTTAGTGACAAACTAAGCCCAAATATCTAGAGAACCTTTTATTACCCACTTGGGCTTTTTTTGTAGTGATAGACATATAAATAGATAGACATACAGATAGATAGACATATAGACATATATAAAAATAGATAGACAAACCATTAGATAGATAGATAGATATATATATATATATATATATATATATATATATATATATATATGTGTGTGTGTGTATAGACACATATTCTGGCAGGCATACAATGAGGCAGGCATGCAGACATACAGATACATGGAATAATAGATTGACTAAAAAATAAACAAACAGATAGACAGAAAGATAGGCAATTTGATATACAAATTGATAGATATATTTATAGATAGATAGAATGATTGATTGATAGACAGATTGATTGATAGATTGATAGACATATTGATAGAAAAATTGATAGGACAATAGTTAGATAGATAAATAGATAGACATATAGATAGACAAATATATAGACAAATAGATAGACAAATAGATAGATAAATAGACAGATAGATAGACAAATAAAAAGACAAATTGATAGACAAAAATATAGATAGATAAATTGATAGATTGATAGACATATTGATAGATTATTTGATTGACAGATAGATAGATAGATAGATAGACAGATAAATAAATACACATATATATAGATAGATAAATAGATTAATTTATTATTAGATAGATAGATAGATAGACAAATAGATAGATGATATAGATTAATTGATAAATAGATATATAGATAGATATATATATATATAGATATATATATATATATATATAGATTGATTGATAGATTGATTGATAGACAGATAAATTGATAGATAGATAGATATATAGAGAGATTAATAAACAGATAGGTAAACAAATAGATAGATAAAAAGATAGACAAATAAATTGATAGATAGATAAATAGATAGACATATAGATAGATAAATAGATAGATAGATAGATTGATAGATAGATTGATAGAAATATAGATAGATAGATAGACATACAGAATGATATATATATATATATATAAATAAAATAAATAGATAGGTAGATAGATATAGGGGTATAACCGAACCAAATGATTCATGATTCATTCGGAGCTTGGCTCGGTAAAAGCTCGTTTGAATTCACTTCTTAAGTTAAATGAGCCAAGCCCAAACTCCATTTTGGCTAGTAAATTAAACGAGCTGAACCCATGTTTTTTTAAGTTTGGCTTGCAAAAGTTTGTGAATAGGCTCATTTACCAGCTATTAAACATACTCACGAACAAGCTCACAATATTTTCGTGAACAGGCTCATGAATAGGCTCACGAAAAGTTTGACACATGTTCAATCACTTCGATGTTCTGATTTCCAAATTTCAGATCTTTTCTTCCCCATCCCCATTAAAAAAACCTTAAAGACCATATTAGATATTACAATCTCGGCTCTCCCATTTTTTGCCACCGCCCGATGCCCGCCATGCCGCACTCTCACCTGTTCTCTTCTTCTTGTCCTTTCTTCCATTGTTTATGTGTTGTCTCTTTATGGCTAATCTCTTTACAACTTATAGCTTTGGTCTTGTTCTCTATATCTTGGTCTCTACAATGGGAAAGTTGAAATATTGCTGGAAATAGCATTGCTCCATCTCTCACTAACTTCTACAAATCAAAGCATTGAGTGCAAGGTTATATTTTGCTACAAAGAAAGAGTGACCAATGCACCAACTTAGATTTTAATGGCTCAATTTACTTAGACTACCGATCTTTGCATCACAGAGGGAAAAACTCATCTCTGCAGGCTACAATTCTCTCAGCTCTTTTGACCTTTGTCTTTTTCACCCCTTGCACTAGTAGAATGAATACCAAATGAAAGAGAAAACATAAAATAAACTTATTATGATAGACTCCAAATTGAATATTTTAATGAAAGTGTGAATCATATGTCTTCTACTATTCTTGATTGAATTCTATGTTACTGAATTGGGGTGTTTAAAGTTTTCCAAATTTTCATATACAATTTCCATGTTGAAATTATATGAAATCTACCTTATTTATTTTCCAATTTGTTTTGTTATGCTGTACATGATGTCGAACCATGTTGCCAGTATGTTATCCCCTGAAAATTCACAAAAAAGTCATATAATGAAAATGCTATAGATGTTGTTGTAAAAATGTGAATTTGAATAAGGAAAACACACCATCTACAACTATGGGTGTTGATGGGGTTGAAAATATTGAAGATAGTGAAGAGGTTGGGGGCGATTGCGTAAAGAAGAGAAAGTGCACCTCCTAAGTAAGGTGTACATTTAAAATAGTCACCCTTCCTAATAAATCAAAAAAGGCTGAATCCATCCATTGCAAGTTGTGATTTGTACTTCTTAAGGCTAGAACTACATCTCACTTACTTAGGCACATTAAAGAAAATTGTATTAAAAGGAAAATAAAGTTGTTTGGACAAAAGGAACTAACACTCAATTCCTCTATAATAGAGTCTGTAATGGTAGCTTTAATACAAAATTTTAAATATGAACAACCTAAGATTAGAGATATTTTATCTCATTTGATCATGGTCCATGAGCTAGCATTTTCTTTTTTGGAGTATGAAGTGTTTAATTTGTTGATGGAGACTATAACTCCACATTATCTAAAGGTTAGTCGTGCAACTATAAGAAAATATTGCTTTTCAAGTTATGAGGTGGAAAAGAAAAAAGTTTCCACTCTTCTGAAATATGAAAATTAAGTAATTGTGACAACTGATATATAGAAGTCAACCAATCGAAAGGTTTATTATATGGTTGTTACTTGCCATTTTATAGATTCTAATTAGAAATTGCAAAAGCGTACTCACAGTTTTTGTGATGTACTACCACCTCATTCCAGAGTTTCCATTTGTGATGCCTTAAGGAAGTGTTTGGTTGAATGAGAAATTCTTGATAAATTTTGGAGTGTGATAGTTGATAGTGTGTCTTACACTGATGTTTTTATTCGCATGTTAAAAGATACCTTTCCTATACAAATCAACTTGCTCTTTGTGGCAAGTTGTTTCATTTAAGGTGTTGTGCACATAATCTAAATCTTCTTGTACAAGATGGGTTATTAGAGATTGGAGATATAATTAAGAATGTACAAGAAAGTGTTAAACATGTGACACAATCAGAGAGTCATCTAAATATTTTTGGAGAAATTGTGAAGCAATTCAAGATGCCTTCAAAGAAACTTATTTATGATTGTTGCACAAGTGGAATGCACCATTATTTATGTTGTTGACTATCTTGGAGTTCAAAGTTGTTTTTCCTAGATATCCACAAAGAGAAGAAAGTTGCTTGTTCTTGCCTAGTGAGGATGATTGGATGAAAGTTGTTGAAATTTCCTCATTTATTGCAACATTTAATGAACTTACAAAAAAAATTTGGTATTATTATTTTGTTGACAAATCTTAATTAATTTTGTGATTTACATGCTTTTAATATTATTTATTTCAATTGGGTAATATCATACATGTTATTGTAGGTTCAAAATATCCAACATCAAATTTTTTTTCCCCGAGCTTTATAATATCAAGAGGTTGTTGGATGAAAAATATATTGATGAAAATGAGTTTATGCATTCAATGATTATGAAGATGAAAGATAGGTTTGACATGTATTGGGGTGAGTGTAATTTATTGATCTTTATGGCATCCATTTTAGATCCAAGAAATAAAATACAATTGATTGAGTGGCATTTTCCTATGATTTACTCAAGATCAGATATCATTATATTATAACTATTCGTGAGACTTTGTGCATGCTTTATAGAGATTTGTTGAAGCTCATAAAGCAAATGGTAGTGAAAAAGAGGGTGAAAGTGAGAATCAAAATGAATCTTCTAGTGCTGTGACGATGGGAACAAGTGGAGTAAGGGCTTAACTTTTTAGTTATATAAGACATCTTGAATCATTAATTGAACAAGTTAAATTTGATTTAAATAAATATCTAGAAGAAGGTGTTCATCTTTGTGAAATTTAAATTTTGATGTCTTAGATTGGTTGAAGCTGAAGTCTCTAAAGTTTTGAGTGTTATCAAAGATGACATGTGATGTTTTATCAATTCCAATCACAACTGTAGCTTCAGAGTCTGCATTCAGTGCTGGGGGGAGAGTTGTTGAACCACATCATGCATCTTTAGGAGTAGACATGGTTAAAGTATTATTATGAGGTGAATATTGGCGTGCTTTTTATGGGATAAAGTGAAAAGTAAAAGTAAATATCAAAATTTTATCATATTTTAAGTTTAAATTTGATTTTGTGCTGTTATTAAAAAATTCTATTTTGAGCTTTTTTATTGTTATTTATGTACATGTTTAGGTTTTGTTTTACAATGTTAATATTTTATTTTATTTTTTATAAATTGTTACAATTTTTATAATATGAAGAGGACTTCAAAGAGATTCAATTACCTCATACTTGAAAGTTGCTTTTATGGAAAAATGTGGAGCTGATTTCATTCTTGTATATTCCTTAATTTTTGGCATATAGTTGAGGTTGGGTTACATGGGTATATTATTATTTGTTGATTAGAAAATGTTCAAAGTTACTTATTATTTATCTTATTATTTGAGGTGTAGTCTTTTGAGCTTTTATTATATTTTTATTCGAAGTTTATTTTACCTATATAAACTATCAAGGTTTGCTTTTATTTGAAAGCTTCAGAGGCCAATACATGGAAGAGATTGGTGTGAAAGATGAAGATATAAAGATTATTTTGAAGTTGTTATATGTTAGATTTAAACATTATTTTTAAATTTTAAGGATGATTGTAAGTTCTTTTTATTTCATTGGTGTTGTAACTTTTAGTTGGTTTGGAGATGTTAGTTATTATTAATAACTTATTGTATTATGTTATTGGTATTTTTTTTAGATATAGTATATGATGCTAAACTATTAATCTTTTTTAAAGATCATAAACAAGCTCACATATTAACTCAAATGAGTTCAAAAATGAACTCATTACCAAACTCGCAAATGAGCTCACAAATGAACTCCTTATCGAGCTTACAAATATGTTTATAATCAAGCTCACATCTGAACGAGAATAAGCTATAATCAAACGAGGTTTAAACGAATGAGCCCGAGTTGAGCTCGATCTTGATGAGCTCGAGCTAAACTCTAACTCAAGCTTGAATTTTAAAAAATAAAGGAACTCGAGCAGAATCCAAGTCCTTCCAAAATAATTTTAGCTGAATGCAAGCCTTTGTTAATACAGCTTAGTTTGGCTCAGTTACACCCCTAGATAGATTGAGAGATAGATAGATAGATAGATATATAGGTAGGTAGGTAGGTAGATATATATATATATATTGATTAATAGATTGATAGATAGACAGATTGATAGACAAATAGATAGATAGATAGATAGATAGATTGATAAATAGAAAGACAGACAGATAGATAGAAAGATACACATATAGTTAGAGTATATATAGGTAGATAGAAAGATAAATAAACATAGAGATATATTAGATTGATTGAAAGATAGATAGATAGATAGACAAATAAATAGACATATAGATAGACAGATAAATATACATACATATAGATAGATAGATAGATATAAAGATAGATAGACATATAAATAGATAGATAGATAGACAAACAAAATAATAGACAAATAGATAGATAGAAAGATATACAGATAGATAGATAAATAGACAGATAGACAGATAGATAGACAGACAGATAAAAATAGATAAATAGACAGACATAAATAAAGCAAATAGATAGATATATAGATATATTTATATAGAGATTGATTGATTGAGAGATAGAGAAATAGATAGATAGATAGAAAAATAAATTGATAGATGAATTGACAAACATATTGATAGAAATATTGATATAAAGATTGATAGATAAATTGATAGATAATGTATATTATAGATAGATTAAAAGTATATAGAAAGATAAACAGATAGACAGACAGATAGATAGATAGATAAATAGATAGATAGATATTGATTGATAGATAAACATATAGATAGATAGAATAAATAGATATAGAGATATATAGATGATAGATATATAGAAAGATATACAAATAGATAGATATATTGATTGATAGATAAATAGACAAATAGATAGATATATAGTTAGATAGATAGATTGATAGATAGATAGACAGATAGATTGATAAATATATAGATAGATATATAGATAGATAGATAGATAAATAGATAGACAAATAGAAAGATAGATAGATAGATAGGTAGATTGACCGATAGCTAAAAAATAGATAGAAAGACTGATAAACAAAAAGTTAGATAGATGAATAGATAGAATGAATGATTGATTGATTAATAGATAAATAAAAAGATAAATATATAAATAGATAGATTGATAGATTGAAATATAGATTGATAGACATATTGAAACAAATTTTGATAGATAGATTGATAAACAAGTTGATATACAAATTTTTATAAAAATTGATAGACAAATTAATATACAGATCAATAGACTCATAGATAGACAGATTGATTAATATATTTATTAACATATTGAAAGATAGATAAATCGAAAGATTGATAAACTTATAGATAGATAGATAGATAGATAGAAAGATTGGTAGATCAATAGATTATTAGACAAATAATAAGGCAAATTGAAATACAGATAGATAGATAGATAGATCGATGGATGGATGGATAGATAGATAGATAGACATATAGATATATAGATAGATAGATATATATACATTAAAAGATAAATAGATATATAGATAGATAGTTAGTTAGTTAAAAAGATAGAGAGATAGATAGATAGATAGATAGAGAGATAGATAGATAAAAAGACAGATAGATAGAAAGAAATATATATATATTATATATATATATATATATATATATATATATATATATATATATATATATATATATATATATATATATATATAGACAGATATATAGAAATACAGACATCATAGATA